>JABFEV010000445.1:0-78519 GCA_013618395.1 Fusarium domesticum | reverse complement strand
GGGGTGGGGGGGGGGGGCTGAGGGTGGGAGGAGGAGAGGAGGTGGGAGGGGTGGGGAGAAGGGGGAGTTGGAAAGAGGGGGGGGGGAGAGCCTGTTACGGCTGACCTGATCCAATCCAGAGTCCTCCTCCTAGATCATCAGTCGACTCTTGCATCTACAGCTTTTGATGAGCTTGGCAGAGAAGTGATCACCCATTGTTTCCACCTTTCCATACCAACTAGCACACATGGCCAGTGTTGATACAAATACCAGACATGACCTCGGATAAAGGCTCAAGTCTAGATTCGACCATGCTATTGTCCGTCGTCCATTATCGCCTCCCATCAACCACCTCGGCCAAGGGCATCCCACTTCGACGCTCACGCAATACGATAAATCCTTGGTCTCGGAGTGTACCGTCTATCGTCAAATTCCCTGAACATCGCACATTCGTACAGTGCGTGCCCCGCGTTGCCCGACCACTCCCGATCCAGAGTCCCAGACCTAGCAAGCCAGCCAAAAGATTGCAAGGATCCAAGCTTCAAATTGTGCTTGAAAGGCGTGACTAGACCGGCACATCCTATAATAGTAATGATATTTGGCTCGATGGAAGCACAAGCCGAAAAGTTCTACAACTAGTTTTCGCGTCCTGAGGTCACCAAAGACGGCCAGCGCCCAGTCCATCCGGACTCATGTTCAATCTTGGGAACTTTTTCTTTAGCTCCCCCACACCACGTGCTTGTAAAGAAGTCGAAGTCTGAAGATCGATTTGTCCAGACCATGCCGAGCCAGTCACGCTGCTGATCCGAATCTCTATAACATACCTACATCAGTTCTTTGTCCTTCAATAAAGTGACAATATTCGCATCGCATCACACCCTGTCCCGGCCCTCTCAACTTTCAAATTTCCCAGCACTCATTGCCCCGCCATTCCGGTCCCGCCCCGTAAGTGCCCGCGCACATGCCCATGCCCATGCCCATGCCCACATTGATTGCACGATTCTGAGGCGAAAACGATCAACAATTCTTTTGCGCAGGATTTGTTACTAGTCCTTCGTCCAAGTTAGATTTTTGTCTTTCCGTGTTTCGACTTTTCAAGGATCTTTGTCTTAATCCACGACCGGCATTGTTCCATCCTACACCTACAAATCGCGAACGTTGCGCTCTCACCATACCCATCAACACACAGCAATTCTGCTCTGCCGTCTCAACGCGTTCCCTCATCGTGGCTTAAGCGACGATATCATGAGAAGTGGCAAGCCGGTTCTTGCGCAGCGCTTCATCGTCCTAAAAAGACTGAGGCGTGTCAACGGCTTCGTATCCTGACCGCGACGGCACGCTTTTCCTCCCGAAAACCCCCTCCCAAATCATGTCTGAACACTCTTCCACGGCTGTAGCGACTGAGGCGCAAGCCACCATACCCTTGGATAAGATTAACTCCAACGAAACTGCCGATCCGCAGGTCCGGCCGCCGCCCCCTCCTCCGAATCCCTCATCCGATCCCCGCCTGATCGCCGTCGACGATGCGCCCGCCGCTACGAAACCCGTTGCCGATCATGGCCTCTTCGAGATGCCTCCCTCCGAGGCGCTAAGACTGCTCAGCGCAGGTGTCGAGCTTCTCGTGAGGTTGACGGGCGATATTCCTCCCACGCCGCCTCCCAGGTCCCCTACTGTTCCGCACATGAGAGGAATGCAGGCCGAGAAGGAAAGTATCGTGCGGTCACACTCAGACAAGAACCTAGCCCGGTTGCGGAAGCAGGCCGAACTAGAGGCCAAAGGCTCGCCTGTCAAATCCACATCCGTCGAACAGAGGACAACGCCGGATTCGGGAGACATTGATGGCGTTCATCTGAGACATTCAGTGGTTCCCAAATCACCACCAACGCCGCACGAACCATACATCATTGTCGGTGCCGACTCACAGCCTCTCAACCTCCAGCACAGCGCCATCACTCGCAAGTTCTACAGCAAAAATGAACCTCCCATAAGCATCAATCAATATTTACAGCGTCTACATCAGTTTTGTCCCATGAGCACAGCTGTCTACCTCGCGACATCACTATACATACACCGGCTGGCCGTTGAAGAGCGGGCCATCCCAGTAACCAGGCGAAATGCCCACCGGTTGGTTCTAGCCGGACTTCGAGTCGCCATGAAGGCCCTCGAGGACCTCTCCTACCCACACGCCAAAATGGCAAAGGTGGGCGGCGTCAGCGAGGCAGAGCTGGCGCGTCTTGAAATAAGCTTCTGCTTCCTCGTCAGTTTTGAGCTTGTCGTGGGCGAGACGCGGCTGTCGGATCACTGCGCACGACTCAAGGCCGGAACAACGCAGTTTGCACTTAAGAGCATTGAGGTTCCTAGGCTCAAGCTGGGCAAAAGACCTCGGGAAGTGAGCGGATCTACAGCATAATGTCGTGAAATGGTATTATATAACCTCCATCCCGACAGTTCTCAGCATGCTCTGATGCTATAGTTGGTTTTACGACAAGGCAGAGCGTAGCGGGTTTTGTGTATATACACACTAGTTCATATCATGTGAGTCTGTACAGTGGTTACAGATGTTTTTGAAAGTACGGTCATGGGTTTAGCATCATCAGCATCGATATCGGAACAGCATAAGAACATGCGCATATTTACTATTCAGATACGCGGGGAGGTTGGCTTTTGATACCCATGTCAATTTAGGATGAGCATTTGTTGTATTGAATTATTTCGTGATCTATCATAAATGAAGGGGATTAGGGACAGGTTGAAGCAGCAGGTTGATTTATGAATCGAACATGTGACATTCAAACTCTCAAAAGCAACGAAACAGTGCCCTCTGGCGTAGGTTGTCTTTACTGCGAGAGTAGAGAAACGCAGAACAGAAAGGTCCCCCTCTTTTCTCCTGATCAGCTACCTATTCCCAAAGACTCATCTCAGAAACACAGTCAAGTCACAATGAACATCATTGGACATCCAGCAATTGATCTTTTCAAATCTCAAACATGATCCAAACCGGACTTGATATATATTTCTCGTTCTGTTTCCCTTTCACTGACTCTTATCTAGCCAAAGCGAAATCTATGGTATTCCAATTCCAAAGGTATATAACTTGCAAAAGAAAAAGAAAAAAAGAAGAAGAAAAAAAGAAACAAGTAAAGCATCAAAATGCTAAATGCAATCGCTGATTCCCAAAAAGAAAAAAATTCCCGCTGCTAAAATTTCAATTATACAGGTGTTGAAAAAAAGAAACACGGCAAATTCGAATAACAATTCCGTTTACTCCCATCGGTAGACACCATCGTCATAGAGGACCTTTGAGCGTCTGCTTCCAGGTCCGACGGTGGCTCTTCGCTTGGGCATCATTCTCTCTCTTAGACGCTGTTGCTGAGCCTCTTCCTCCTTCTTCTCCTCCTCTCGCGCCTTCTTCTCCTCTTTGCGGGCGATTCTGCGAGCCTTCTCCTCGCGCCTCTCCTCTTCAAAGTTCATTCTTCGGACGGCCTCGGCAAGCTCGTCTGCCTGGTCGGACACGATGACTGAGGGGCGTCGGTATGTGGATGAGCGCTTCGGCTGGGGAAGGACAGGCTCCACGGGACGGTTGTCGATTTCTGCGTTTGCGTCTGCGATTCTTGTTCGCAGGATGTGTGCGCGGATCTCTTTCTCTTCCAGGCGCTTCTCCTCTCGACGTTTTCTCCGGCGCTGCTCGCTGTCGTCTGAGTGACGGCTTTCGCGGGAGCTGCTGGATGCGTGGCGGGAGTGTTTTGAGCGGTGGTGGTTATCGACGAGCTCGATCTGGATGGCTCGGTCTGACTGGGTGCGCTCATCGACAATGACTGGACGTCGGTGGGGGGAGTCGCGAGAGCTGTCGATGACATAGGTGTTTGTGTTGGGAGATGCGGGAGCAGTGTGAGGAGTAGACCAGGCCTGAGGAGGTGTGCGGACAGTGGGTGGGTTGTCGATGAGGACGACACGCTCACGGAGAGCCTCGCCTCGGCGGTTGATGTCCATGACTTTCTGGCCGTTGACGTAGACACCAGATGAGCGCTTCTTTTGGCTTGATGAGCTGCCGTATGATCGGTCAGACTCATCGCCAGATCGGTAGATTGGTGTTGAAGGTCCAGAGCTGTACTGGGGAGTGGGAGGCAGCTGGTCTGTGTAGTAGTTGGGGTCGGCGTATGATGAGCTATCATAGGAACCGACGAGCTGGCTGGGAGGGTGCTGGAAGACGACGTTGTTGGCGCAGGGGCGGCCTTGACGAGATGCTGAGCAGAGAGTAGGCCGGTAAGTCTTCTCGCTGCGGCCGTTGGACCGCAGGTAGGTGTAGATGTTTGTGGTACACATTGTGTCGGTGTTTGATGTTTGAACAGGTGAGCGTGGAAGGTCCTGGATTATGACCGGGTGCAGACGACGAGGTGTCCTCTCAAAATGAACGCGCCTAGATGTCTGCTCTGGCTCTTGTGTTGGTATAGAGTTGCTTCTTGTACGTCGACGGTTGTAGATGATGTTGTCAAGAGTAATAGGTTGGGTTGTAGACGACACTTTGAAGAGTTGAAGAGTTGATGTGAGTAAATGTCAATTGGAAGATGTGCTGTTCCAAGTCAAGTGGTAGTGAATAAGAAAGATGAATTGAGTTGTATGTTTCGAGGGGATGAGGTTGCTTATATAGGAGGTAAGTGACAAAGCGAGAAACGTTGGATGCCTGGGGGGTGTGTGGATCGAAACAGGAACTCGGGGTATAAGACAATGAGGAAACTGTAAATAGGATCGAAAGCGGAGACTAGCAATTGATCTTTGGTGTGTGTGTGTGAAAATGGGCTTTGTAGAGTGTAGTGGTATGAGGTTCTTGGGTGGATGGGTTCGTCTTCCACGACTTTGGTTCCGCTTGCAGGTACGATATATACATTTTTCTGTCTTGGTGGTTGGCCTCCCCAGGGGTCTCTGCGAGTACAGAAAAGGTGGGGCCAGGGCCGTTTCTGCCTACCAACTGCTAGGGGGTGGTGGTCCCAGGCACCCATAGCCCCCAGACCTTAAAAAACGCCCTTTTTCTCCAGGCTTCAGTTCAAAGTCCCGTTTCCTTGCCGATGACTCTTGAACAGGGGGGGTTCAACACTCCAATGGCGGAGCTCTAGCTGAGCCACGGAGCGATTGGCGATGGGAGTTCAATGGCGAGAGGGACCATGGGGAGGAGGGAGAGAGTTGTCCGAGCTTGAGAATCAATGGCGAGGAAAAGGGAGGGGGTTTAGGAAGTTGGTTATGGTTTGAATGTACAATTCAGGAACAAGATGCGGGTGTGGAGTTGGGAATTGCCAAATGAAGTCTTTGATTCTAGGACTAACGTGATATTTACTATCACCAACTCTTAACCAAACACACAATACATGATCAGTTGAAAATTCCAATTCATGTTTCACCAATTAAAAAAAAAAACAGGTTCATTATGTGAAACTCTACAAGGTCAGACTTCTTTTTTTTTTTTTTTTCATAAACCATTTAATCCAGTTTAACGTTTTTACGAACCATTCGCGTCAAACAAATCATCCCCATCTCATCATGAGACCCCTCCGGCGTTGACTCATTCCCTGGTCTGCAGACGAGGCAACACGCTAACAAGAAACTAAAGGTCTTTTCTTCCAGCCCTAGAAAACAATCCACTCCCTCTCGCACTAAAAGGATATGCGCGTGCTTTCATGTCCAAAAGATGAAGATGTACTCCGTAGAATGGTTTGCATTACAAAAGTGTAACACACATGACGTTCGTTCGACACCGTTGATGAATTATTCTGCAAGGGTCAAGGAACGGGGGCAGTGCCTTGGCAAATCCTGGCTAGGCCGCCCAGCAAGGCTTGATTGAACCCGGCCCCCCCACCCACTAAACCTCCGTCTCAACCACCACGATACCCGGGAAAGTCTATACAGCCTTGCATTCAATACGTTCGAAAGAAGAAAGCAGCCATGTCTTGGATATTGATCCCTCCTTCACAGCCTACACTCGGATGTCTCCTTGCAAAGCCATGATCCCAGGTATTCGGGAACTAAAGTGCTTGCCTTTGCGGCAATGTCCGTTGTCATGATGACGGGGGTCAAGTGGTTTGTTTTTTCTCGATTGAGGCTTTGTGTTAGTGGAAGATGGTGGAAAGACGTTTTTGTGTAATTTACATGTCATTCACCAAAGGGCGTGCCTTTTTACAAAGCTGGATTTTGTAATTGTACACGCCTTCTGAAGAGGGTGAGATTCGTCGTGGACAAATCCGAAGGGGTTATTCACCCTAGTTGCCCAAAGTCCCAAATCTCAAGTCCGAAGGACTCAATCAAGAGCCTTCGGACTTTGGTCACAGTCTCAGGTACAGAAATTTGCAGCTCTGATTGGCTCGTGGCAGCCAACTCCAACAGGCAGATAACTTTTGTACAGTTCATTGAACCAAAAGATCTCGCCACCGAGGCTCTGCTTCCGGGTACCGAAGTCCTACACTGAGCCCTTTGTAAGCTGGTATGCGTTACGTGATTGTCCAACTCCTGACGCGTCCGAGACATCACATGGTCTCTTGAACAAAGTCCTTCGTTTCCGGCCCCCAACGGCCCCCAAGAATATTCAAGGTGATGATGCCCTGTCAGTTACTAGTAGGCGTTTGCTTTGTAGCCATTGTAATTCATCTCCTAGAGGTCGATAAGACTGCAATTACAAACTTCTCCACCTTTTCTTCATTTTATCCCTGTAATTGAGAAGGTACATGAGGGGAACCTAAAATTCCCTTATGAATTATTTACAGCCAAAATCACATACAAACCATTTTATTAAGGAACGATGGAGTCCTAAGAAATACCTTCCGAAATACTAGCCATTAATGCTTATGACGATACTACGTCTATTAGTGAAGACAATAGCCGCCGCGAGCAAGCAGCTGATTTTGCCAACCCTCCCTTCCGGCACGCTCAAAACACTCACTGAAGCTGGTTGAAAGGGCTAAAGCCAATAAACAGCGGCCGCCCCAGACGAGATATGGGTGTGAAAATTGCGATGTCGCGATTTGTAACTCGAGGGTTTGCTGGGACTTCCATCACCATATAAAACAGGTGTGCTAATAAGTACCTTAAAACTGATTGTTTTAATTGGCTCGACCCCATGTAGTGACTTATTTGCAGTCTTATCGACCTCTATCCATAGGAGATAGGTGAATGAATGCCAAGGTGAAGATTGACGCAAAGACAGTACGTACCTATACCCTGCAAGGCAGAAATCAGCCCTGTGAGGCACTACCGGTAGTCTTTGATGACGGGAGCCCTTGGCACGGACTAGGCAGCACTGCCCTCCCGCTCCCAGTCCCCAGTTCCTCGCCAAAAAACAGGTCTCTACTATCCCCAACCCACCCATGGAAAAATAGGGGGCTCAGACGTCGGCAACGACCGAAGATAGATGATTGACCCTTATCCCATGGCAGGTCGTTTCCAGGATACTCTGCTTCAAGCTTTCGGGAGATAAAAATACCTGCCCATCCCCCTACCCGCTGTTGTTTCAATCCAGAGATTTTCTCCCAGAATTATCAGCCGCAGAGTCTACTTTTGTTTTTAGCAATTTGGGCTGCCTCCTTCGACTTGCGCGACGGCGGATCTTTTCTATTGACCAAGTGAATCTATATTTTATCATTCTTCTATGAAGATTGACTTGACCACCGTGTTTTGTTCTTGAAGCAAAGGACTTGCGTGTAGAGCTACGGGTACAAGACGCGTGGCAGGCATGTCGTCCATCTATGAATAGGCAGTGAGGCTGTAGGGCCGGGTCGATATCTCAAAGACCTCGTTTGTTTCAAGTCAAGTCGAGCGTATTGATCTCTCACTCTCTGATTTGTGTTTCTATTTCATACATCTGTCGAGGTCATAATCTAAGTCGTGTTGTTTCATGTCTTGCCGCTCAATTAGTACATCTTCTATTGACCGAATACAAAATTAGAACCAACAATTACAACAGGCTCCCCCCTTAGCGCTTTCCATCCCATTCCCCTTACAAGTCCTCTGGTACAAGGCCGCATATTTGAAGGCCAAAAGTGTGGTCGACCCAATCAATCGCGATGCTTTCCCAATCTAGGGGCAAGACATCTTGGCATTTTACAACTTTGCTCTCTAGGGTAACTCGCTCGCTTTGGATATTCCTCTGACTCACTCGGTTAAGATGAACAGGTTGACTCATCTATACTCCTTTTGTCGATAGTCTAGACGGTGGAAATGTGTGGGATCGCCGAGATACTCTACAGGTGTAATACGGCGTGTTATTACGTCGTCAACTTTAGATGCTGTTCATGTTTGAAAACTGTAAATTACTCAATTGCTGTGCCCTCCCTCACATTAACTACCAAACAACATCACCTCAATACTCACCTTTCACTGCTCAGACACCTTCCAGTTAAACCCAACATCGAAAAACCCCTTTTCTGGAATCCGCAAATTCGCGCACCTCACGGGCATCCCAGCAGCATCCAAGAAGCCCCCTTGATCAACCCCTTGACCAGCAATTTGATTCCCCCACCAGTTCAGCTCAACCCCAGGACTCTGCAGCATAAAGAACATGACAAGGCCAGACACGCCGATCGCCGCCGTGAAAGAGCTCGTTAGGATGTAGGCATATCTCTCCCACCACCCCAGGTATCGTCTTTTGATGAAAAAGTTGAACACCAGTGCTAGAACTACCGTTCCTTGCATGTAGCTCCAGTTGTAGGGCGCCCAGCCGAGAGGGCCCGCCATCAAGATCGGGACGTTGATGTTTCGCCAGAATGACTTTGGCCATCGCTTGATTAGAAAGTAGATGGCCACTGGAAGAACCGCGCCAAAGGGCATCGCGTATGCGACAGCACGGTAAGGCCCCTCGGTACCGAACAGTCGACGGGGACCGACGACACCCCATATGACAGTACTCATAAAGTAGCTGTGGGTGAACGGGCAGGTAAAACGATCTTTTTGTCCCATCTCACAGACATTCTCAACATTGTCCAGAGCCCAGTGATTCACCCCCAGAGCGACAATGCCGGCCAAGCAGGTGGAGTATACCTGAGCTGCAAACACCCATCGCGGAGGGATCTTGGCATAGTGTGCGAGCTTGAGATCCGCGATGAAGCTAATCGATTGAGTAGTCGTCATGAAGCTAAACATTTTGAAAATCATGTTTGGTATGGCCTGACCTTCTAGCACGTATCCTCCAATAACCATTGAAAGAATAGTCGTGGGGACGTAGAAGTTGGCGATAGCTGCTAGCATGCCGATAGGGACCTGGAGAATGACGGTGAAGAGCAGGGCCAGGAAGATTCCCCAGACTGGCATCCCTGTGGGCCAGGCTGTCACCGAGACAATGGCGAGTGCCAGCGAGACGACCAGGGTGACGAGGTACCACCACTGAGGGCACTCTGGATAGACGGCCATGAGGCGGTTGTGAACGTCTTCGAACTCATCCTCTCGAGACTTCTTGGACCAGACAGCCTTGACTCCGTTAGCAATATCCTTGCCGTGCCAGAAGAATATGTGGACGGGGATAGCAGCGTATGTCGAGAAATAGGCAAAGTAGTTGAGAATCTGCGTCGTCGTGAGGAGGGGAACGCTATACTCGTAGTAGGCCGTCTGGTTCAGCGTAAAGTCCGGGTTGAGGATGCGCGAGACGTTGTAGATCTGCCCGCTGTTGTCGTAGATGAGATTTCCGTTGATAGGGAGATATCCCGACTCCCACACATTGTTAAAGTACATCAACGGAGCCACCAGGAAACCAACGACCGCCATGCCAGTAGCAAAGTTCATAAGCGTGAACAGAGGAGTAACAATGGGATCTCCAAGATAGGTGGCAATGTTCCAGTCCAGAGTTGGCAGCGGGTTAAGCCCGAGGCCGCATGTGCTTCCGGCTATGAGGGCTAGAGTCACGTTGCCAGGGGATATCCAGGTAGGCCAGTTAAAGAGTGCAATGCCCTCGAAGATATAATTTGGGAACCAGTACCAGACGAACATGCCGCCAAAGGTTACAACAAAAAACTTGTACCGGGACATGGTCCAACCGTTGGCCGTCTCGCCAATATCCTTTCCATCATCATTGTAGAGCGCCTTTGTCAAAGCAAGAATCCCAAGACACCCCTGCCAGATCATAGAAGGCGGGTAGACCAGGAACCGACGAGCCATGCCAGCACATCCATACCCCAGAAAAGATGTCGAGAGAAGAGTGATGATCTGCCAGGGAATGCTCTTCGACAAAATCCTCTCGCCGTAGAATCGATCTAGCTTAAGAACCTGCACGATGGCAACGACGTATGCGCCGCCAGAGTTCGCCATGATGGTGATCAAGATGTGCTCTTTCTGACTGAACTCTCCAGGGTTGAGGGAGAATTCCTTTCCAAAGATGCGGAATACCTTTTTCGGAAGCCATTTTGCCATGAGTGCGCCGAGAGGCTTTGTGAGTAGCTGGACGACGTAGATGGACACTCCAATGCTGGGCATACGTAGAGAAAAGAACTGGTTGATTGCCGTTGCCAGGATTGTGAAGACTGTACCAAGAATGACGACTCTAAAAGTCACTACTGGAAGAGTAGGATCATCAATAGGGTCAACGACTGCCCTCACCTCAGGGTAAGGAGAGTTATTGATGACCAGGTCCTTGTGAGTCTGGAATTCTTCAAAAATGGCTCTGGCGAGTTCCTCATCTTTTTCATCGTCCCTACTCGTCTGAAGATATGTCCTCGCACGATCTAGAATCTCATGAGGAAAGTTCTGATCATGCTCATGCTCCTGGACGAGAAGTTTGAGAGTACTGCTGAGATTGCTTGGTCTGGGGGGGGATTCCTCAGCAGTGTCTAAACGAGTGACATGGTCGACGGGAGAGGCTAGAGTTGGCTTTTCGGCGTCTGAGGTGGGATTTGATTCTGCCATGATGGATGAAACGTGAAGAGCAGACAAGAGAGATTCGGAAAAAGGGAAGACTGGCTTTATGTAGAGGTTTTAGAAAAGTTAAACATGTGTGTGTTTACATAATGGATCTTGATGCATGATCAGGAGGCTATCTGAGAATGGGTTCGGTATAAAAGGCAAGAATGATCTAGCGCATTGCATGTTGGAAGCGAAGGTTTGCAGAAAAATAGCATGTCTAGAACTTTAACAAGAAGTGAAGTAAACAAAATGGTAGGGTTTAGTTGATAAAAAGGGGTGATACGCCGCCCCTCGACAACTTTGCCTTTGATATTGCAGGATAGAAGCACGAATACACATCTGCACAGAGATGCCTGGACTGACTGGGACATAACCCCTTTATAATGGCGTGGAAATCTTTCGTGATGGATAGAAACCTCTTGCAAGGGCTTGGAAAGAGAATTGGTTACTTACGAGAGGAAACTTATGTTTTGTAACGGATTGCTAAGACTATCTCTATTTATGATATTACATGATTATATTAGCTCTTGTTATTATAATATTACTATTAAATTATCTTTTAACTTCTATAATAAGAATACGGTGACTTATCAACGCAGGAGCACAGTAGAGATGCGGACTTCAACTTATATCAAAGCCTGTTAAGAAATTGAGTTGGCTTGGAGCGGTTGAGTTTATGAGACTAGCCAGAACTGACTCAAACTTATCCACGCCTTCTTATCAAAAGTCCCAAGTATTTCCACCTTGAGATTCTGTCCTAAGACGTGACACCATGCAAGCAAACCGCCAACCTACACCACAAAACACAACACAACAACAAAGAGTCTGTCGGCACATTTCCTCGGGAGAAAAAGAAAAAAAAACCCCAACAAAGGAATAAGTACATACAACACCGGGGATTCGCTGGTCGTCACCGACCCAACTACTAATCCGGCGCTTCCAAGCTTGACTCTGGGGGAGCGGACGGGACCCCGTATTTTCTTGGAGCTGTGGTCGTATGTGCTTGAGAGTGATGATGACGAGGTCTATATAGATGAAGGGTAGATGTGGACAAGACTGACGCAGCCTTTGGAAGGAACATCAAAGTGTTGACTGTAGATGTTCCACCACATGAAAGGTTTGGCATCACAGTTTGAAAGGACGTAGTTCGAGAAATAGTCATAAGTGAGACATAACCATGTGAGACTAAATCAGTCTTTCTGAATTCATTTGCCGAGTTGATCAATCCTCCTATCATCACGTCCATCCTCCATCTCTAAAGGATCCCCATCTCTCTCCACGGATCTCTCCGTCTAAGTCGTCCTCTTCTTCCTCTTCTTCTCGCCGCCTCTCTTCTCGCATCGCCAGAACAGTCAGCACATCCCCAAACAGCAAAAATCAACCTAAACGCTCTGCAAGTAAATGTTAGTCCTCTGATGTAGAAGGAAGGAAGAGAGAAAGAATTACACTACGGCGATTAAAGCGTAAATAGCTGCTAGGACGTAAAGGTTCTGTCTTTTCGCCTCTTCTTTGTCCACTGCGCGGCTGATGACGTCGATGTTTGATACCCACATCATGATTATACCGCCGATACATAAAGCAAGACTAAATAAGTCATGGAGAACGCGGCGCGTTGTAGGTAACCGCGGCATCGACTCTGAAGCATCTGCCGCTGATACGATATCCCAGCTATCGTTGAGCATAGCAATAGCACACTTTTTTTTTTTTTTCATACAAGTCAGCTTTTTGTATCCATAAGCAGAGCAGAGAGGTTCAAGAACTCACGCCCATTATACCAGCAATGATAACTTGTCCTTTTGAAGGCCATTCTTTTCCAACATAGGCAAGCAGAAGAATAGCTCCAAGACTAGCCAACCAGGCAAGAGCCCGCGCAGCGGCGTGAAGAAGAGCATACGACCTTGGCAAGCGCCCTCGACGAGAAGGCTGAGGAGGCATTGTAGCCGAACCTGTTTGTCTGCCCGCCCTACCGTCTCTCGTCTTTTATCACAGAGGCTTTTCCAGCATTGGTAGGGGATAGAAAAAAAAAGACTGTGCGATTATTTATCTCGCGAAACGGCTAATGGGAAGATAAAAGGGATGATGTTGGATTTGTTTAGAGAATAACATTAAGTTCAAGGGGGGATTTTCGTTTGTAGAAAAGCCGGGAGGTGGAGTATCCAATCAGGTTTAGGGAATGTCGTTCCTCGACGGGTTGAGCCACTGAGCCTAGGGAGGAGGAGGCTACCACTAAAGTGGAGTTGTCTAGTGGCATCATTCCAGGTTGGTCTGGAACTTTTTACTGTATCACGAGCAAATGCCTCGATAAATGATCCAATAACTATCAATATTACATTTGTATAACTCGCCTACTATGGCACTTTTATTATTCAAGGTATACAACAAGTTGCCAAGTTCGCATCGGACAAGTAATAGGGTATATTCAAAGTAAATGCATTGCATCAATTCGGTTCGCTTCTAAGCGTTGACCAGTACTGACTGACATCACTAAAGAGACCGAAATAAATGGACATGATAGATCATGATAATATTCATAGAATAATCATCACCTCAAAATGAATACTCTTCAACATGAAGATATATACCCTGTGCGCCTGTTCCCTTATGAACCGCTCTCTCATCACTCAACCGACTCACAGAGTTCCTCGTCCATGCTGCAATCTCACGTCCACCACACACAACGATCCCCGTCTCACCCCAGGCTTGCTCCACTGGCTCACGAATGAGAGCTTCCATGTCTGGTCGACTTGTGTACCTGCGAATCAGTCCGGATGTCGTAGTTGTAGAGCCTGTTGTACGGCACGGCGAGTCATCAGGGCATCCTACGATAGCCTCACCCTTCTCAGCTGAGCCACTGCAGCAGCAGACTGACATCTTTTCCACTGGGTGGATATCTTCCGAATCGCTTTGGCTTTTTGTGGCTGATCTTGAAGGTGTCGCTGATATTGGCCTTTCATTATCCTTGCTGGCCGTAATGGCAACGTGAATGTCTACCCTCAGACCTTTGGAGCTCGCTATTCGTCCTGCTTCCTCAGCTCTTTCAACGTAATAAGCAATCTCGTCATTTGTCCTGGCAACCAGAATAACCTGTATCCGACGGGTGCAGTTATCCTTCCCTGTAGCCGCTATGCTTTCGAGGATGGGAATGACAAAGCTCCCGCCAGTGGACGCTCCGATGAGCACCATTGTCTCATATGTATCCCATCTTGGCGGAACTCCAAATGGCCCAGACACAAGTCCTGTATGCTCTATCGAAGGGTTCTTGCTCGCAAAATTATGTATCCTCTTGGAAAATCCGGCATGGACACGGACGACAAGCTGTATACTGTTACAGCAGCAGGTAGCTTCAACTCGATGTGCACAAGCAATCGTATAAGGATGAGCCTCGAAGGGCCCGAGTCGCGGAATCCAGAGGTAGATGTGCTGACCAGCCTGCCACCTGAAATGCACATCTTTGATCGTGATAACCGTAATAGAAGGACCGACAGCATTGAAAGCAACCCGATGGCCTAGCCGTTTCATACCCTGACACGTCGATCGGTTCGGTCGCAACCTGACATTTTGCCATAATAACAGTACCCCTCTTGCCGCTCGATCGAAGACGAGAAATGAGATGCCCATCCAGAGTAGCCATCGGGAATTAACGGGGATGTGCTTGTACAGCAACCACAGCATGATGATACTGGTAAGAATGTGCTGTAGTAGCCACAACTCATAGGCCAGCTGTCGTAGAGGAACGATGCCGGTGACGACGTTCCAGAGCAGGATAGCCCATGCTGCGATGCCGTACTTGACGAGAGGCATGATCTCAAGAGCATACTCGACGAACTCGGCACGAGCCCACATGGTCCAGAAGTGAAATCCGTGAACAGTCGCTGTGACGAATATCGTTCGTGCAACCCAGCAATGCAGCCAGTTGAGCCTCTCATGGCCAGTGCCAATAAGAAACCCGATGACATTGACTTTCATGGAGAGCATGTATAGGAGTGGGAACTGAGCAAGGCTCACCCAAGCATTGCGATACCCTATCCTCTCCCAATAGTAAACATCATTTTCTGATACCTGGTAGCTCATAAGGTAGACAATGACCACCCAGTAGCAAGCGAGAAGTAATATGCGGCCGAGAGGAGGGGGTGTAGTCCACTGGAGGCCACGGACACGGACATAGAACTGTGGATGGCTCATTTCGCGAAGAATGGCTGTTGATGTCGCCCATGCTTGGCTTAGGGGACCTCGAGGCCTTGTAGGATGATCTATGGAGGGGTCATGACATGCTTTTAAGCTGCAGATGATTATTTAGCATAGGATAGAAAGAGGTCAGGCTCTTTGAGGTCTTGACGCACCGTTGCTTGTGATCGAGATGGTTGATGGCACGAACTGCTACTAATGCGCCGATGACACCAGCAATAGTGTACCAAAATCCTCTAGCAAACGCATAGTTGAGTTCCATGCGCAAGCTGCTGTCTTGCATATGCTCGTGGCCTCCCATATCCATGATGGGCAGATTTGCGCTCTACGCTGAACGTCATTAACGGTTCTAGGTCGAGAATATGCGACAAAGACTAGCTTCGTCGAGAGCGAGAATGCGATAAAAAGTGACTTTGATTTCGAACTGGGCACGACCAGATGCGGTTGTGTATCTCAGATGATCATTTCGCTGCCGCCGAGTTGATTTGTCTTACTACCGTCTCTGTAGAGATGCTGACGGTCCGGCTGTACTGGGAGATAGAAGGATTGTCAAGATGTGAGAAGCCTTGGGTGAGAGCGATTGAGCAGGGTGACGAGATGTGAGACAGGTCGGAGGAGTAAGATATCAAGAGACAAGCTGTGTCAAAGTTCGTGGATGGGGATTGTGGTTGTGAGGTGCAAGGACAAGTTAACGACCCCACGATTGGAGATAGAGAGAACGAATGGAAGAGTGACTGAGCAATGGTTACACTGATGGATTCAGTTACTGCCAACGGGAATTCGCTTGACAGGATAACGATGAACAGTGGGTTTGGAATCGAGACAATATTCGAGACGACTAACAAGCTCGAGGTAGTCATGCATGCGCAACAGTAACACCATTCTTCCTTGTTGTGAAAATTTGCCTTTTCATCCGCCCCGTCTCTTCCTTAGACATGCCGTCTAACCGATCAAACAGTTGTCATCTTTAAGCAAGAGCAGCACGTTCGCAACCGAACTAATAAGAGAGAGCGTTTACCATATAGAGAGGAAACTTGCTCAAACAGCCTCAAGTACCTCGCTATTGGACGGGATGGACCCTTGAACACCTGACCCCTGTCCGTGGGGCTGATCGCAGGTTTAGGGTCATGGTGAGTTTGGGGTAAGGAAACTCCACTGCGAAGAGACGTTGACCGTGATGACTATGATTGTTTGTGACCGTTTTCTCAAGTTTTCCAGACGTCGTTTGAGTCGGGTTTGATTCCAGGGCCTCAGCTCATACACCGTTTCTTTAAAGTAAACAAATTATATGGCGATAGTGTAACGTCTGAATCAATTGTCCAACCATCATGTCAACTACCCGCCTCAATGACGTACAAAGTCATGATAGAGCTTCCCAGTGTCTTGGTCCCACTCGTGACTACAATTGATAGAGCCTCGGGCATGTATACAACTAGTATTACTCACTTCTGAATAAGACCTAGTAAAAAGGTCCTCTTGGCTTCCACTTCCTAACCGAATGGTTTCAGCCTATGTTGGATACGGTGAAAGTGACAGCCTATATCTAGACGCTAAGTCGCCATACGCCTCCTGCCTCTAGCCGTGGGCAGGGCAGCTACAAAAGACCTCGACCACCACTCGCAGCACCCTCCTCACTCCCGCCATTTTCTTTTCTCTCCCTTTAAATCACCCCACGCAACAGCCTTTCTCAACCCAACACTGCACCAAGAAGCTCTACTATCTACCGGGGCCTTGAACCGAAATGCGCTCTACTCTTCTCCTCCCCATCGCGGTCCTCGCCGGTGTCTCCCTCGCCCACTTCGAGGTCCGTTATCCCGACTCGATTGGCTTCCGCGACGCGGACGAAGACGAAGCTCCCTGTGGAGGCTTCACTCCCGATCTTTCCGACTCCTCGAAACTCGTCGACTTCCACGTCGGAGGTGATGCCATCGCTGTGAGGTCAACACATCAGCAGGGTAACTGGCTGATCCGTGTCACGCTGGATGAAAAGGCCGAGAGTGATTGGGAGCAGGTCTTCCCCATTGTGCAGCAGAGTGGTCTGGGTGATTACTGTAACCCTGCTGTGACGATACCCGAATCATACGTAGGAAAGAAGGGTGTTATCGGAGTTGTCTCTTCTGCTACGGATGGCGTTCTCTACCAGGTACGTCTTCACACCTTGTTGTCCGTTAATCTTTTGCTAACATATTTCCCATCAGTGTATCGCCGCCAACTTTGTCAAGGGCAAGGCCGACAACACCCCCAGCGAGTGCCGCAACGCGTCCTCGGTTAGGATTTACTTCACCGACGACGATAAGCTCTCGGCCCTTGTTAGCGAGGGATCCAACTCAACCAACACCCCATCGTCGACTGCTTCTGAGACGGAGGCTGCGGTGTCAGCGACAGATAGCCCCGATGCCGCGTCTAACCTGCAGGCGTGGTCGACGACCGGTTCGGGGCTGGTTACTCTGCTTTCAATGGTGTTTGCGGGAGGAGCTTTTATGATTTAATGACACGGATGTGTAGAATTAGTTTTGGACTGTCGTGATGCATGGCCATCGATTACAATTTGTATTTTTGCAAATCAATGCCGAGGGAAGCTCCGACCAATTTGTAATTTGACAACGGTCGAACTGTTCTTCCAATACAATCTCTCACCATTTGTCACTGATGAATCAATTGAACCGGTGCATCGAAAATGTCGCCTCTCACTGCGCTTCCAGAAAAAACCTTCCCCATCACAGTGTAGATGCTCGCGACAGACACTTTGACCGACACTGTACAAGATGCTCCATTTCAACTTGTACTCCTGTCCTTGAATCCTTTTCCCCACACAACCATCTCTACCTATTGGACAATTGACATCGATTGGATCTAAATGCCAGTCAATCTGAATATTCGCTGAGGGGTAGGCCCTCCAGCAGCTTCCGCCCTTCACCGCTGAACCTTGACCGAGCTGTCTCAATCTCGTTGCAATGGCATATCATCTATTGAGGTAAATCCATGCCCCTTCACTATCCAGAGTGGACAGTTCATATATGTCGGCCTTGACCTGATCCACAGCTTCAAGCCTTTGACGCAACTCTGCTCCGAGTCTGTGACATACAGTTTCCACCCGACCGCAGACAAAGCGTTGGGGGAAAGCCAGTATTTTGCAATTGGTACTGGTGAATCCTGAGTCACTATCCAAATAGGACAACAAACGGGAAAGGAGAGGGAAGAGAAGAAACGCAGCTCACATGAACGTGGTGCTCAAGCGTTCTATCCGTCCACCAAACACCACACACGTCCGGTTGGTTAAATGGAACATATAGTCCATACAACGATATATCGAGCCTTCGGTGAACCGTTATAATGGCCGCTACCGATATGGTCCTTTCCAGCAGCTTTCAGCAGGCCGTAAACGCATCATCGATTCTACATGATCACCATATCATCAACGACATCTGGAAACATACTCTCTCCCCGCGTGACGACAGCATCTTTGCCCTACTTTGCGGCGCGTCCATATTAATTCTGCTGTTGGACTACTCTTCAACTATTTGGCAGTCTTTGAGTCCCCCATGGTTACGACCGTTTGCCGCCGAAGATGGCTTACCTCGTCGTAAAGGAAAGCAATGGACGACTTGGACTATCGCATTAATGGTTGTCTGGCTTTCGGGTCTTACGTTGGCCGTGTGTACCCTGATTCGCAAACCAAATCGTCATACTTCCATTTTGGAAGCTATCCCTTGGGCTGTGACAGCTCTTATCACCATCGTCGACCGTCCAGTCAAGGCGCCAAAGTTACTATTCGTCCAATACCTGGCTATCGTACTCGCATCATTCGTCTTGTACGCCTTGCATCATGCCGAATTTTATATCAGCAGCCTCAGTCTTCTCAGGCTTGGCAGGTTGCTGATAGCATGCGTTGCTCTCGTCATAATCGGCAACATGCCCCTCCGCGATCCATCATGGAAAAGATCAGAAATCGGAGGTTCTGGCAAAGAGCCATGTGCAGAGCTACGGAGCCCAGAAGACAACCTCACCCTTTTTCAGTTCTGGACCATGAGCTGGGTTTATCCTCTTGCGCGTATCGCTCAGACGCGTGAAATCTCCGTTCAGGACGTCTGGCAGCTACCCATCGAGTTCCAGCATTTGCCGCTCTACCTGGCATTTAAAGAGCTGCAGGGCAGACTACTTCCCTGCCTGATCCAAGCCAATGGTTTGGATCTTCTCATCGCTATTCTTCTCGGCATTGTAGAGAGGGTGGCAGAAGTATCCAACATCCGACTAACAAGCAAACTCTACCGAGCCCTCGATCACAACGAACCCGAGGAGGCCATTGTCTGGTGTCTTGTCATTCTTGCCATCGATACCGTCCGCCAGATTTCAAGGACCTGTTTTGGTTGGTACTCACGCAAGGCCTACGAGAGAAGCCGCGGCGAGACCTTTATCGCGCTTTTTGGCAAGCTCCTCACCAGAGCTGTAGCCGGCTCCGACACTACAGAGAAAGGACCCGAGGTGGAGGAGACAAACGTCGTGAGTCCGCATTCTAACAAGGTAACGGCCTTCTTTAGTCGTTTGTGTGGTCGTCGCACAAAGTATGAGCCCCTGAAGACCGACGATAAACTCGATCTATCTGCTTCCAACGCAAAGGTAGTCAATCTAGTCCGAGGCGATACTTATGAAATCTCGCAGAGATTCTGGGAGTTTCCAAAAATGGTTGCACAGCCTATCAAAGTCATGGTCACCATCTACTACCTCATCGACATCATGGGCTGGCCATCGTGTGTTGGATTCGGCCTGATGGCTCTTTTCCTCCTTTGCAACTCCCTCCTCGTCCGCCAAGTTATCAAACTCGAACGAGCTAGGACTGCGCTGTCAGACCGTCGGGCACAGGCCGTGGCGCACTTTGTCGAAGCAAGTCGACCCCTGAAGCTCAATGGCTGGACTTCATCGTGGTGCGATAGAATTCTGAGATTTCGGGATTCTGAGATGATGAAGCGATTGCATTTATCGTACGTCAATGCCACTATCTCAACTATCAATGTACTTGGCGGAGCGGCATACCCTCTCGCGAGTATATGTCTCTACACGCTCATCCTCGGCGAGGGTCTTCCCAACGATGTAGTATGGCCATCGCTGCAGCTATTCGGCCATCTCGAGTCCAGCGTTAAGGAGGCTTTTGATCTTATATCGGCATTCTGGAAGTCCACCATTCCTGTTGGTCGTGTCAACAAATACATGGCCGAGCCCGATCGCGAGAAGAACCCTTTCGAGGGCAATCTGGAAAAAGACTTTGAGTTCCACAATGCATCCTTCTGTCGACCTTCGAGTGACCACATGGTCCTGCGGAATCTGACGATGCGGTTCGGAGCTGGGTTGACGGTTATCAGAGGCAAAGTCGGCGCCGGCAAGTCAAGCCTTTTACTTGCCATGCTGAACGAGATGGAGCACAGAGCTGGCTTCTTTTCCGGACCTGACGAACCGATTGCCTACGCTCAGCAGCTACCCTGGCTTCAGAGTAAAACAATTCGAGACAACATTGTATTTCACGAGGTCTTCGACATCGTGCGATATCGAGAAACGCTCGTCGCTTGTGCCTTGGTCCCTGATCTTGCAACTCTACCACATGGTGATCAGACTAAGCTTGAAGAGGGAGGCGTCGGTCTCTCAGGAGGACAAAAGGCGCGTGTTGCACTTGCTAGAGCGGTGTACAGTCGCTGTCGTGTTGTTCTTCTAGATGACCCCCTGGCTGCGCTTGACCACGACACAGCGAGCTACATTGTGCAGAAATTCCTCTGTGGACCACTGGCGAAAGATAGAATGACTGTCTTGGTCACACATAGGGACGACCTTGTACTTCGGCACGCGAGCCAAGTTGTTGATATCACTGAAGGCCAGGCTCATGTTTTGACAGATGGGGAATTGCAGCAGGAGCTTGAGCATCCTCACCTCGACCCTGGCCCGATGCAGACTCACGAGCATGAGGAGCTCAAAAGTCATGCGAACGGGGACGCATCCACTGTTGCTGAGATCCCGGAAGAGCCAACAGAAACTGGATCCATCCCCATGTCCATCTATGTCAAGTACATGGGGGCTGGTGGATGGCATCTGTGGGTGTCCCTGGCTGTTTTCTACGGACTATCTCGATACTGTGACATTGCGAGAGCGCAGCTGCTCGAGGCCTGGGGTCACGAATCTATCGATCTCGAGGATGGCATCTCAAACGGTTACTGGGGTCTTCCCGATCCTGGACTTTCTCCAAAACCGTGGCTCTACGTCCTTGCCGGCCTTTCGGGCGGACAAGTTCTGGCCTATGCTGTTGCTCAGTTCCTTTTGGCCTCCATCAGCATCAACGCTGCTAGAAGCCTGTTCGAGGTCGCAATTCAAAAGGTCAGCAGGGCTTCTTTCAGATATCACGACACTACTCCTACCGGGCAACTCAAGAACCGCCTCATTTCCGACATGGGTATGGTTGACGGCGGTATTCTCGCCCCTCTCGAAGCTTTCTTCTACAACCTCATCGCTCTGGTTCTCAGTCTATTCGCCATAATGACGCATCAGGTCTTTCTCATACTCATCATAGCCGCCGTTGCGTTACTATTTATTTACTTCTTCCGTCTCTACGTCCCCATCTCACGCTGTCTGCGACGGATGGAGATGAGATATCTCACGCCTATCATCGCCAACATCGGCGTTATGCAGGACGGTCTCGTGACGATTCGCGCTCTAAAGGTCGAGCAGGACTTTCAGAATAAGCATCTAAATGCCGTTGATGATTTTCAAAAGCAGGATCATTTCTTCTGGAGTATGGCTTTTTGGCTAGATTTTCGACTTGGTCTGTCATCAGCCTTCATGAGAGCCGTCTTGATCATTCTCATGGTTTGGCAGGGAACACCTGCCAGTGCTGTAGGTTTCGTCCTCACTCAGACTACCATCGCTATGAGTGCTGTGCAGCAGCTTTGCGAGAAGTTTGCCGCTCTTCAACTTGATGCTGTATCACTGGAGCGAGTTGACGCACTCAACAGAATCCCTGAGGAGCCTAACGGCGATATCAAGCCGCCGGATGACTGGCCAAGATCATGTGACGACATCCAGTTCGAGTCCATGTCTTTCAAATATGCCCAAGATCTTCCTTCTGTGCTGGATAGAGTATCTTTTGAGATCCCGGGCGGTTCAACATGTGCTGTCCTGGGCCGTACGGGGTCTGGCAAATCAACCATTGCGAACGCTCTGCTAGTAACGCAGACACCAGCTTCTGGTATCGTCCGAATCGGCAGCATCGACCTATCCCAAGTTGACCGAACTGCTCTCCGCAATCGCGTAACCTTTATCCAACAAGACCCAATCCTTTTCCCGGGTACACTACGCGACAACGTCGACCCAGAAGGCAACTTCTCCGACTCGGAATGCACAAGCGCCATTCATCGCGTCCTAGGACCCAGCTGGGATCTCGACTCGCCCATCGACGCAGGCGGCAAGAACCTCAGCCAGGGTCAGCGTCAACTCGTGGGTATCGGAAGAGCTGTTCTCCGACGCAGTGGGCTTGTGATCCTCGACGAGGCGACGGCGTCGATCGACCGCGGAACAGCGGCTACGGTGCAGAAGATTCTAAGACAGGAGCTGACGAAGAGTACGGTTATAACAATTGCGCATAGATTGGAAGCGGTGGAGGATGCGAATTGGTGTTTGAGGCTGGATAGGGGTAGAGTTGTTGACTGCGGACCTGCGAGGAACATGAAAGATTCGTCGCGGGATAGAGAAGATGAGGATTGAATACATGCTGTTGGGAACATGAACGACTATCGTTTGTTATAGACGGGTTTGGAATTTGCAGCAGACTTTTTGTAAACGAGAAAAGAAGCTAGACTCGAGATGAGTTCATTTGAATGTTATCATGGATGATTGGGGATTAGACTAGTTGGATAAACATAGAAAGAGTCAAGTGGGCTTGAACATGCAAATATATCTAGTATGAACAAACATTGCTCAGACAACTGATTCACTTATTCGAGGTTACCTCTAGTCAGCTTAGATCAAAGGCCAAGTCATGTACACTCGTTTGCAACTAATGTATCATCCAGATTTGACAGCAAGCAAACATCACAGGAGCTCAAATGTGTGCATTTATAATGATTCTATTCGTGACATTCTAATCTCTGACTATATCTGCACATCAATACCAAGACAGCAGACAACTATGCCCCATTGACGGGTCTCTAGCTGAACAACTTATCAAGAACTCTCTCAAACATGCTCCTTGGGTAGCTGTTAGCAACTGCATCACTTACAAAATTACGGGGAACTCACTTGGACTTTTGCGGCACAAAGTTCTGCTCGTACTCGGCCAGGTCGTCAAAATCCTGATGATGGAGATTGAGTTCGGTAGGTTTGACAATGCGAGTCTTGTGCACAATCTTCCATCCAAAGTAAAGCACCGGGAACACGAAAACGGACATGTAGCTAGATCAATTAGCATACTTCACTCTACGTTTAGGCTGTCAGTACTCACGAAAACAGGAAATCAGGCACGTTCCAGTAACCGTCAAAAGGCAGGAAAACAGTGTATCCGCCGACAAAGGTCATGACGAAGGTACCGATGAACCCGTACCAGGCGGCATAGGGCATGAACCACGCCTTGTATGGTAGAGTGTCACGACTTACACCCTGGGCTTTGAGGGCTCGGTGCCAGCACATGTAGGTGACACAAACGCACGAGAAGTTGATGAGCTGTGAAGCCGTCACGAGTGAGACGAACCAGTCAAGAACGACAGAAGTGTTGGCGGACAGCTGGAGGAAAGACAGAAGCGCAATGGCCAGGACGAAACCAACGCAATAGATGGGAACACCGGCCCTTGTGCAGACTGTGAGGAACTTGGG
The DNA here is from genome assembly GCA_013618395.1 of Fusarium domesticum. NCBI lineage: Eukaryota > Fungi > Ascomycota > Sordariomycetes > Hypocreales > Nectriaceae > Fusarium > Fusarium domesticum. The sequence goes on along the minus strand of JABFEV010000445.1, from coordinate 54,642 downwards.
TGCTTTCCCCTCGAGGGCGAGACCGTAGAGAGATCGTGAAGCACAGTAGACGTAGGAGTTTCCAGCAGAAAAGGCAGATAGGAGAACCATGGCGTTGATGATGTGAGGAAGAACATCGATACCGAGACGGTTCATGGCAACGACGTAGGGGGAGGCGGCAGCGCCGGGTTCATCGTTTGTGAAAGCAGCTGTCATCTCGGGATCGTTGTGGGGTACTAGAATACCGACACAGAGGGAGCCGAGAACGAAGAAGGCAGTGAGACGGTAGAAGACGGCGTTGAAGGCTCGTGGCATGATGGATCGGGGGTTCTCGGCTTCTCCGGCAGCCATCGAGACATAGTCGGGACCGGCGATGGTGAAGGAAGCCTGGATGAGACACTGGAGGAAACCTAGCCATCGTCCTAGAGCGCCCGGGTAGTACAGCTCGTTGAAGGAGCCTGGGTTCTTCCAGTATCTGAAGCCGAAAGCGTCCTTTTGCGGATTCCCTCCAACCATGACGATGAAAGTGAAGATGATAAGAGCGACGATCAAAAGAACCTTTCCGAGAGCAGCCCAGAACTCAGTCTCACCATACCACTGAACAGAAAGAAGATTAATAAGAGCATACAGAACAATGATAATGGCGATCATGGCACCGGTGGGAATGACATCGCTCCAGAAGTGTATAATCATATTACAGGCCGTGACCTCAAAGGGAACGAGGGTGGCCTCGAAGACGAAGAAGTTCCAGCCGGCGGCGAAGCCAAATGCCTCGTCGACGTAGCGGCCGGCGAAGCGGATAAAGGGGGAGGAAATGGGGAGGTATGTGACCATCTCGGCCATGCAGAGGGTGATGGATAGGATGAAGGTGCACCATATTGTGAATGCGAGGAAGAGACTTGCTGGGCCACCGTTGAGAAGGCCTTTACCGATTTGGACCTGATTTATGTGAGTTGATGTAGTTGATGGAGAGGAGGGTGAGAGAGCAAGACTTACATAGAGAGCAGTGCCAATAGTACCGCCAATACCGATAAGTTGAATATGTCGAGCTTTCAATTTCCGATGTGTAGAATCACGCTTGACTCCATTGAAAGAAGTATTATGGAGATCATCACCAGGGTCAACATCACCGACTTCATTCTTGCGGGCTTCTTTGTCGTCACCGTACGCTGGCGGCGGTGTACTAGAGTGAATGCCCGAAGACATGATGATGTAGAAGAGATCCCGATCTTTTATTCTCTTCGATAGATTATTCAAGAGTTGAAAGAATTGGGTCCTTATCTTATTGTTCTTCTTGATAGTTTGAGAATCAAAAGAAGAAAACTTCAACAACAGTATCTCTTGGAAATGGGCCAAGAAACCGGGCCATCGGCCGACTATTTAAACAAATCCAGCGCCAATGCTCTGATATAGCTGGATTTTTTTTTAATTTTTTTTCTCTCTTCCTTTTTTTGAACCCCTCCACACTGATCTACATAATGAGCTCCCGGACATAGGTTACCCAATGCGGGCACAGTTTAAGTGAATCCTTCCTGGGAGGGAAGAACCAATTGTAATCGTTTGAAAGAAGGCGAGAAGAAAAAAGTCTCCCCATTTGGGAATGCCCCTGTTGTAACTATCTCCTAGAGACTCCTAAGGCTCCATTTTGTACCTATCCCACTTTTCTTCAATTTAATCCCTGTAAACTAGAGAGTACATTTGAGGAACCCAAATCCCTCATGCAATCATTTACACCTTAATTTTACATACAAATCATTCTTAACTTCATTATGAGTTCCCAAGAGATACTCAGCAGCTTACCAGCCGTCAATTCCTATAATGATAATAGCTTTACTAGTGAAGCTAATAGCAGGCGCCAGCAGGCTACTAATTTCACATGCCGGCCAACCTTCCCTGCCTTACATCAGCGAGGCTATAACTTCCAGGCTACGGAGTACTGTGTATTGAGGTGCAGGATCGTGATTCTGCTATTAATGCCCTTCCTTTAACACCTCTAGAGCTATTCTAGCATTTTGTTCCGTATAGCTTGGTCCAGAAATAGGTTGACTATACCAATAATTGGGTGCTTTTGTATATAAAAACACATACAAATCGCCTCTCTGCTCAGTCAAAGATTCGCTCCTAGACCCTCACAAATACCTCTAAAGTCTACGTCTGGCTTGCGATCCTGATCTATACGGGGATTCATTATGAGAGAAACTATGACTAAGGCTTATTGGACCACTGTCAAGCCTGGTCAACAAGGGCCTATTCATTCAATCACAAAATATATGCTACTCCATAGATTCTAGCTACTTTTCCGGTTCCTTCGTCTCTCACTACCGACTGATACCTCCAGCAGCCTCACGTACTTTTTGGGATATTAACGAATGGTCTTCCTGGCTCCAGCACGCGACAGCTTTACTATACATTCCAGGCATAGAAGTGTCTATTGATAAAGGAATAGTCCGGTTTACAGGACTACGTTGTGATGGCAATAGACGTCGTGCGCCTCAACCAAGGGGTGGATGTGATCAATGTAATGTAGCTCTTTGTAATAATATGTATTATTGGAACTTCTATCATGGGCCAATTTTGGTGGAGGGATAGGTACCATCAATTTAATCGATTTTCATTGGCCAGTACCCCTGTCGGTACGCAACTGGAGCCTTAGGAGTCTCTACGTAGTAGGAGATAAAAGGGATTCTAGACTTTCGTGGGGAAGGTTAGTTGTCGTGTGCCCTTCTTTTGAGTTGTGTAAATTTGTCTTTGTATAATTTCTATAATTATTTTCTTTACATCCATCCCCTGCCAAGATTCCAATCCATGTTCCCGTATGTTTGCGGAGCCTCCTCCATCTCTCAACGACCTCGGCCCCTTTTGTCTCCAAAAGCCAACGTCCCTCTCAACTCTAGCGTACATTTGTATCACGGAGCAAGGTGAATATTCCTGTGGTAGTAAACATGTGAATGATCTTAGACTTTCTCGGTTTCTTTCCTTGTCTAGTTTGAGAGATCCTTGCTATCAAACATGCCACTGTCTGCTTGCCACAACATGTTACTCTCACTCTCAATGGTAATTGATCCCCCCCCCCCCCACACACAATCCATTACCTACTACTAGTTGTAGAACTCTTCTTCCCCTCATATCCTGGGGATGGAGGGGTGTTTTTCACCTAGTGTCATGGATAATCGCCAGGCTGGTGGAGAACTGTACGTGCTGTACTGTAAGGTTAACTAAACCCTTTCCTTGATCTCATCTCATAAAACGGTAGAATCTACGGAGTGTAAAAACAACAAACCGTAACGATGCAATGACACACAATGCTAATATTCTTGCACCATACACCTAGCCAATTCCTCCTTTCAATCGCTCACTTCAGCCATAGCAGTCGGCCATCCCGAAGAACCCTTGCATTCCCACCACACCCTGTATGCCAGCCATACTGGGGGGGGGGGCTCTTGTCCCAGGCAGCAGAATAACCATATTTACATGGACAGCTGTGTTCTACTACGTAGATCCTCCTCCTGCCAAGTAAACCGCTCAGTGTCCGTAGGCTGTGGGGCTCTGTTGCTGGGCAATTGTCACCTTCAGCTAGTTATCGACTGAAGTTTGACCTGAACTGACTGTTCTCAGAGCTCATGATCCCAAAACACCTTTCAACTCAACATTCACAGACATCCCAGTCCATAAATCAACAGAAAACAAATCAATAAGCTATCGTAATACTGGATATCAACATAACCGATACCTATCATAGTCATGATGCTGCATGTCAGATAGATTAACACACCTTCCAACATAACCCCCTGCAACTTGCTGATCGCTCGTCGACTACAACCGCAGCCTTTAGAGCCCGGCCCCTGGGGAGCCTCGCGTCGACGCATAGCTTGTAATCCGCTTCGCCGGACGCATCCTACCCCGTGACCGACGTCGCAATGCAGCATCCTTGAACTCGACCCGGCCACACCTGCAGCTCACATGCTCAACACCTATCACGACTACCGTCTAGGTACAGTCGCTTCATCCTCATCCTAATCCTCATCCTCATAGCCCTTGTCCATACTTTGTGCTTTCCACCTTTTGGGCATCCCCATCCAATCTAGTTTTATTCTTGCTTGCATTACGAAGAAAAAAAGGCATTAACGATAGTCATTTCAAATTGGGCATCGTTCCAAAGAGCGTTGCGTCGTTAGTCAAGTCGACCGTCCCTCCCCTCCCCTACAGTTCGTCTCTCACGTTCTGAACAGTCTCCTTGACTGCCTCCGTGGCCTCGCTAGCTGCGCTGCTAGCCCTGTCGCCGGCTGAAGCAGCAGCCTCGCTGGCTTGGCTGGCAACGCCCTCAACCTTTGCCGCCGCTGTAGCATAAGCAGCCTGGAGACGAGAGAGAACACTCTCAGTAAACGATGGCTCCTTGCCGTTGATGAGCTCCGAGACGAGTCCGCTGACAGACTCGTACTGCTTGAGAGCCTCCGCGGATGCTGCTGCTGCAGAAGCGGCGGCGGCATCCGAGGCAGTCGAGGCACCGTCAGCTGCAGCATCCGTTGCTTGAGCGGCATACGATGTTGCACCACCCCAGATGTTCTCGTACCAAGCAATCTGAGACTGCTCACCATACACCTGACCGCTGATCTGCGCCACAGCAATATCCCATGAGTCGGCAATGGCCAGGCCAGCGCTGGAAATTTGCTCGTTGGCGGCATCAAGAACTGAAGATACAGAGTCATCCATAGCCTGAGCAGCCGACTTGACAGTATCGCTTGCGGCCGAGACTACCGATCCTGCAGCATCACCAGCAGCCTGAGCGGCAGAGGTGGCCGACTCACGGGCGACCGATGCGATCGACGAGGCGGATCCGACAAGGTCTGTAGGCGTGGGCGTGGCAGTCAACGATGACAGAGCCGATGAGGCACCGGCGAGGAAGCTAGAGTAGCGATCCTGGGCAAGGCCAAGACCAGCAAAGTAGTTGTACTTGGCCTGCTCATAGTACTTCTCCGCGTTGGACGAAGGTGTAGGCGTCGCAATACCAAGAGCAAGTAGTGCGCTCTGGTACTGAATATCGGCCCACAGCTTGCCTTCATTGAGTCTCTGAGAAGCAATTGACTCAATTCTCTCCCAGTCAACCCAGTTGGGAACTGTAGTCGTCACAGGAAGCTGTTGGGCGGCCGTAGTAGCGGCCTGTGCGGCAGCGTTGTACCTGTCACTGGCCACCGATACTGCGCGGTCGTAGGCATCCGAGACGGAAGCAAGAAGCTTCTCGTGAACTGGCTTAGGGGTACCGTAGATCTGTGCTGAGACGACCGAGAGCGCGCTCGAGTACTGCTCCGAAGCTCGGTCAACAGCGTTGGAGTAAGCCTCCTGAGCCGCAGCCGTGGCGCTCGCGATCAAGTCAGTGTCAACGTAGTCCTCCAACACAACTTGTCTGTGGGGAACCTCCTGCGCAACGGCTCCAGGAATAAAGGCGGGCCTGACAAGGGGCTCATCGGATAGGGGTGTTTCGTCTCGCTGGGTTAGCAGATCCTCCTCAATCTCAACAAGAGGCTCATCTTCGCCGACCGGGTAGGGTTCGTCGCTGCCGTTGCTGACTACCAGATGGGTTTCACCGATAAGCACTTCAGAAAGCTCCGAAGCAGGGGGGTTCGACATACTATCCTCAGCAGCCTTAGTATCCTCAGCATCCTTAGTATCCTCAGCATCCTTAGTATCCTCAGCATCCGCCACATTGGTGGCAGAAGAGATGACCTCCGATAACTCGCTCGACACCTCCTCAATCACGCTGTTAACAGATTGAGAAGCGGTAGAAGAGAGGGTCTCGGCCGATTCCGAAACCTCACCGACAACACGCGTGGCACTTTCATCGCCCTCGAAGAGAAGGTTGGAGACGTCGCTGACAACTGACTCGACTGTGTTTGAGATGGCAGAGGTGGCTTCTTCCACAATGTTGGCGGAATCGCTCGACTCGTCTTCGAGGACGGCTCTGGCGCTCTCAGAAACCTCACTGGCGGCGAAAACAGACGATATCTCCTCCTTGGCAGGCTCCGCCACCGAGGCAGCGAAATCTTTAAGGTTTTGCTCAGCATCGTAAACTGCAGTAGTAGCCTCGTTCACGGATTCGGAGACTTCGGACGCAACATTTTCTGTAAAAGACTTGGCCTCTTGAGCAGCAACAGCTTCCTCGGCGGCCAGCTTCATCGCCTCGCTGTCAAAGCTCTCGGTCATGTCCTGGGCCACAAGCTTCCAACGGGCGACCTCCTTCAAACGAGCCAGTTCTTTGGCTGCGGAAGAAGCAAGTTCCATACCTTCGTCTTCGATCTGGGCTGAGGCGTCTTGGGCTTCCAAAAGACCCGGGTGGCTAACAATAAGCTGCTTGAGCTGCTCGGTCCAGTCGTTGAGGGTACCCTTTAGCTCATGGTACTTGGCCCAGTCCTTGTAGGTGACACCATCTGTCCACGCCCATCTCATACCGATTTGCTGCAGAGCAAGGTTTCTAGTCTCGTCGAGAATCTGGAAATGAATGTCGGCAACAGCAATAACAGTGTTCTGCAGCTCCTTATCGTAGCTCTCGCGCCACTGTCGAATGGCCTGGGCCTTCTGCTTGATAGTCATACCAGAAGATCTGACAGCGGCAACGACCTGTTCATCGGCTTGACCAGGGTTGTTCTCAGCAGCCTCGACAAGATTCAGGATCTGGACGCGCAAGTCCTCAAGCGCCAAGTCGATTGTAGTCTCGAGGTCCTTGAAGAGCTGCTTGCCCGTGATTTTAGCGTTCTCTTGGATCATTCTCTTGGCAATTTCACTGACACGCTCTTCTATGTCAGCAGCACCCTCATCAGCCTGAGTAGCAAACTTGGTCTGCCATATCTCAAGATCTTGAGCAACCATTTCACGGGCCTTTGTACGCTTCTCACTTTCATTCTCAGTGGGCGGTGGGGCCCGAACGGGGTTGATGTACTCTTCCGAGGCTGCCTTGGGCTCAGGGCTCTCGGTGGCAACGGGGGCTTCGGACGAGGACTTAGTGACAGTTGAAATATAGACTGTTGGCTTTTCGAAAGATGAAGCGATGAAGTCAGTGACCGAGCTGCTGCATTCTGTTAGCATCGTTCCTGTTGACTCTGAAAATTTGCCTTGTACCTTGAGGAAAAGGTCTCCTGGATGGGCTTGGCCTGAGACTTGTGACGTCCAAGACGCTCGCCGATACGAACAAGTTGAGGCTCAACGTTCTGAACGTAGAGAACGCGCACATAGGGCCAGACTCTGTGGTCCAGGAATGAGGAAGTCTTGTTCCATGTCCAGTAGGCAGTGGGGAGGGCCGTAGTAGTTGTAAAGTGTGAAGCAGCGTCATAGCCCTGAACAGCATAGGGGTAAACGAATTCATAACTTGGCGTCAGATACTCGTAGTACACCTGCAGACCGTTGGTGCGGGCAATCTCGTAGTAAGGGTTAATGGTCTCGCCGACCTGGTTCACATAAGGAGCAACAGACTGATCGTAACGCGACTTGGCGAGAGTCTGATATTTGGTGAGCTGGGGCTGGCCATTCTTCTCCCATTGAATTGAAGCTTGCTCCCGAGCCTTGTTGACCCAGGGACCTCCATAGTGAACAGCGTATGTGCGGGTAGGCTTCCAGACTTTGTTTTCGACCGTATCGTAGTAAGGTCGAGCAACTTCAACGTAGGGCGCCGCATACTGATTATAGTAAGGCTGAACATGCGGCGTGACGGTATTTTTGACTCGAAAGTAGGGTATGCAAACATATGGCGTTGTTTCGTCGCATTGTTCGAGGGAGGAGGGGCATCGGAAGAGAATGGTGAGGATAGCAGCCCATGTTGTGAGTCTGGAGAGCAGGAGATAGATTAGCAAACAGATATTCCAATGAATTGCCGAGAGTGACGCCAAACGCATCACAAATTTGCAAGGGGCAAGGAAAGAGAGCTACGCACCTTGCCACAACACCAAATGTCCAAACTAGAAAGCTTCCTTTGTGTGCAACGGGACCTTTGTGGCCCACTAGAGAATGACTGTTGACCTTGCCGTTGACCTTGCCGTTGACCTTGCCGTTGACCTTGCCGTTGACCTTGCTGTTGACCTTGTTGTTGGCCTTGCCGTTGGCGTGGACGACACCGTTGCCGCTCATGACGGGCTCGGCCATGATGATGGAAGCACGCGTCGTTGTCAGCTGGGTCGATGACGGAGAGTAAAGTCAAAGTTCGGATTCGAGCGATGGTAAATAAAGATTACAGGCTCGTGCTGTAACGGAGAACCAGCGAACGAGATAACTAGGCGACCTTTTTGCTTCACAATCAGCTTTACGACGTCAACAAATGGAGGAGAAAGGTTGCAATGATGGTGAAATCTGGGAGCTGGCCAGGTTTGGGAAAGACAGCCAGCCGCGTGCTTTTGGTACTTCCATCATCCATGGGTGTTGCACTGTTGCGTTACAGGGGGGTTACGCCAGCGAAGGAACGAACCTTCTGGGGAGCTTGCTCTGCGACAGAACTTGAGACGGAAGCGAGGCGATGAAGCGCAACAGAAATAAGCTTAAAACTTGTAAGGAAGAAGTCGAGCCAGAATTTCTCTTGGCTCTTTGATGTTATTTATCAGAGAATAGGTGTAAAAGGGATGAGAGGAGTTGAGGTGAGGTTTCAATCACGTCGCACACCGGGGTTCCTTGGTTCTGATCGATTGTTCTGATAGTGAATGTACAGGCAAATAAATGGGTGGTGTCATCCGTTTCCTTTCCACCTGGATAATAACTGCAACCTGTACATAGGATGTCATTCTTAGCGGACTAGAACTAATAAATCACGGATTGGCGTGCAACTGCGAAACACGGTGGGTGATTTCGACGTCATCGAGCTAGCTAGCAACAAGCTTGTTTTTCTCCAGCCCTTTGTTCTTGAAGCATGGTTCGCAAAAGACACAAGAAACAAAGGGGCGGTTGTTTATTGGTCAGGCGTGATCTAACTAAGAACGCAGATGCGCAATGCTGGTATGGATGGACATGGAGTTATCGAGAGGAGAAACTGCTCCTCGGTTTAAAATGCGTGATACGTCAAGACAAGCTTGCGATGACATGTAGTCATTGACTCCGCAATGTTTTCAGATTTTCGATGGACGATCACTTAGATACTCTGAGTTGTACCTTTGGCAAGATTGCCATTTACCAACATTTTGGACAATTACTTGGTCCATCTTCCCATCGTTGAACAACCAACTTGGTGCTTATTATAAGGCAAGTTCAAACAATACCAACCCTGATATTTTCCCATGTGACAGTCAGCTCATGACATCAGCATGCAGTCTTATTTTGGCACATGAGATCGTGACCCCTTTACCAAAACACCAACGGAGACTTGACGAATGCTTTGTCTCAGGAGACTTTGGAGACTTGATCAATATCGGCTACTTTACACATCTACATCGCACATTCTTTGGATATTGTGACAGTTCAGATGCAAAGATTAATAAGGGTCAATCAATGTGGCGGGAATGCGTACAACGCCCGCTGAATTACATTAATCGTGGACCGGATCATTCCGTTTTTCCGCTTCACCATGATTCAGTTTTCATGACTCTTGCAACCAATCACAAGCTATATGGCACCAGTAAGCACTTCAGCTGGGCACCATCGCCCTCTAACAGCGTTCGGTTGGCGTGTGGAAGTGGGGAGTGGCGGAACAGTGGCAGTGAGTTTCTTGACAGCCACCTGCCGTCAATAATTAGCAACCACGTCTCAACTAATGTTAGGTGCGCATCGTCAACAGCGAATTCCCTGAATCACTTTGTAGACCTTCAAGACTTTGTCTTTATATTGCCACGACTCTCACTTCGCAACGCATCCCGCTTTACGCGAAAGACGCATTACCGACTTCTCCCTCCCCCACTCTATTCACGTCAGCAACCTCGATTCGGTGTGTTCCACCACCTCGAATGCCCATACTGCTATCACAATAATTCACCTGCCTGTCATTCACCTGCGCATGATTTCGCCATAAACTGCGCCTGATAAGCCCCAGGCGGGTGCTATCGATCTCCCCGATTCGCCTTTCCCATTCATATCTACAGCCATGGAAGATTCGGCCTCGCCCTCGACCCTGAAGCTCAAGGGGTCTCACCGAAGCGCTTCACGAACCGACGATGCTCAACTTCAAGATGGCGCTCCCGGAATATGTCGCATCTGCCGTGGCGAAGCTACTCCCGAGGAACCTCTGTTCTATCCCTGCAAGTGTAGTGGCAGCATCAAATATGTTCATCAGGACTGCTTGATGGAATGGCTATCACACTCCCAGAAGAAATACTGCGAGCTTTGCAAGACATCGTTTCGCTTCACAAAGCTCTATGCGCCTGATATGCCGCAGTCGTTACCGGTTCATGTCTTTGTCGGTCATTTGGCCAAGTATATGTTTCGGAATGTCTTGGTCTGGCTACGTATTGCCATGGCTATCAGTGTCTGGCTATGTTGGCTGCCCTATTTTATGAGATCGGTGTGGTCATTCATGTTCTGGGTCAGCGACGAGGGCTTGGGGAATACTTCTCTACTCTCGCGTACCAACGAAACCGCCGAAGCTGCCCTCAGGCTCGCCTCAACTGGCATTAACTCGGACACCTGCCCTGCCAGTCCCCTTTTCGCATCCACTACTACCTCTGCAGCTGCCGCCGAGACCATCCTTCAGAGTCTTTCAGGGCAAAATATCTCTGATTTCCTTATGCGCGTCTTCTTCGGCTCTCTTGGCATGTCAACCAGGTCTGACCGATCCGAGGCTGCGTTAGAATCTGCTATCAACGCTACCTACTTGGAGGGCGGTCTCATTGGCACGGCACCCCCAACTCTTCTCGGCGAAGTGGCATTTCTGAACAACCTTACCCGAAATCCCATGGTTAACCGAACGTTTATATCCATCCTTGAAGGCCAGATCATTACTATCTTGGTTATCGTTTGCTTCATCCTGGTTATCCTCGTCCGAGATTACGTCGTCCAACAGCAGCCGGAGATGAACATGCGGGCTGCGTTTGCGGCACCTGAGAACCCTATTCCGCCGCAAGGCCCTCTTCTTGTCCGCCCTGAGGACATGGAGAACCTTGAGCAGCCTGATGAATCTGACGATGAAACTCTCGACGACGGCGAACGGGTAGAGCACGTTGATGAGTTCGACCAGACTAGAGACGGCGACCCAGTCAACCCACGACTTGTTCGACGACCAACCACGGAACTCCGGGTGCCATCTGGCGTGGTGGAAGAAGAGCCTCAGAGCGCACCTAGAACGGAACCTCACAACCCTTCCGAGTCTAGTCTAGATGATGAGCGTACAAGCATCAACGATTATTTGCGCATCTATCGTCGAGCCGGTGGCGATTCTGAAAAAATACTACAGATCGTCGAGGAAGAGGGCTTTGAAGAAAAGCTATCATATTGGGTTGATATAACGCGCCGGTCCATTCGCGAAGATACCGATGCTTCTAAATTCGTCTCGCGTGGTAATCGCCATGACCTTGGCTCACACAATGGGCATTCGGAGCCCTCAGATTTCATGATGGCGGGTCCCCCTTCAAGGATCACACATGCGCCAGTCCCCAACGAAGGTTTTCAGACAGGTCGCCCTCATGACGAATATCAGGCGGCATCTTGGAAAGGAAAAAGTAGGGACACTGGTTCGCCTATACCTGAGAGTACTGATTCAGAAGGATCTTCATGGAGGACAGGGTTGTCGTCAAGCTCCTCACGACCTCGAGCTGTTTCCGATGGCCCACAACTACACGACTCCGTTAACCCCCTAGCGAACAACAGCTGGTCGTTTGCGGGTTTGCCTTCTGTTCCTCGACCTGAAGATATGACCCCTCCCATTCGCCAGGAATTGAATCATTCCGAGTTGGCTCAAGAGGACCGCTTCGACCATATCGTTGAACCCGCCTCCTTTCAATCAAACAACGATCGCTCTGCTTATGGAGACGGAGAGTATACACACCCAGACCCTCCCCTAAGGGATGATGTCCCAGAACCAGAGCATGTGCCAGCTTTACGAGCCCTGCCAACAGTCCAAGCAGGCAACGATGTTCCAGCAGATCAAGATGGCAATCGAGCACCTGGTCTAGTTGATCGTGTAACTGACTTTATGTGGGGAAACCTGGACGATCATCAACTGCAAAACGATATCGACAATCCTCTCGCAGACCTTGACGCTGAGGACGAATGGGTGGATATCGACGAGATCAATGACCCGATCGAAGAAGTTGATGATGATGCCGACAACATAGACGCTGGCCCTGCTGCGGGAATGGATCAGGAGGCCATGGAAGATATGGAAGATTTCGAAGGCGTCATGGAGCTGATTGGCATGCGTGGTCCTATCGCTGGCCTCTTTCAAAACGCCATCTTCTGTGCTGTTCTTGTCTCGGTGACGATCTTTGCCTGCATCTTTATTCCTTACAATATCGGACGCGTTAGTGTTTGGATTCTCGCCAATCCCCTGCGTTTGATCAGACTGCTTTTCGAACTCTCAACGTTGCTCCAAGACGCCGCCATCATGGTGATTGGATTTGCATCTTGGATTGCCGTGAATCTGGTCGACATCGTCACTGGTCTCATTGGCGGCGCCATCGCCTCACACGTCGTGTCAGCCAGGAAAGCTGCTTGGGTGTTTTGGACAGGCGCCGGGCGACGAGTTGTTGACTATGCCTTGATGGACTTTCCCATGTCGGCCTCTGAGATGCAGAACTTCTCCGCTATCAGCCACGGGGCTCTGCTTACGGTAAAGGCCTACGTTGGTAGTGTTTTTACCTTCATTGGAAGCGTGCTCGGCTACGTTGTAGGAGGCCGCTTTCTATCTGGCGACTTTCTTACATCCGTCGTCTCTGTGTTCCATAGAACTCAGGACAATTGGGGGTATCTTCAACCAGCTCTTTTCAAACCTAACACCTGGGTCATTGACCTGAGCGAGTCGGAAGGCCCAACTACCTTCAATCCTGAGCTGGCCTTTTGGTCTGGGGTGGATCGTTTTTGGGCAATTCTTGCAGGCTACGTGACACTCTTTTTCGTGAGTGCCATGTACCTCAAGAGAGGAAGTCCCTTTTCGCGAGGCCATCTGCTACAAGCATGGGAAGCGGGTATTATCGATACGTTGCATCAAGCCAGTGGTATCATGAAGGTCATCATGATCATCAGTATTGAGATGCTTGTCTTCCCACTCTACTGCGGTCTCCTCCTGGATGGCGCCTTGTTGCCTCTGTTTGAGGACACAACCTTCAAGTCCCGAATCCTCTTTACCTACAACTATCCACTCACATCGGTCTTTGTTCACTGGTTTGTTGGTACCGGATACATGTTTCACTTTGCCTTGTTCGTATCTATGTGTCGCAAGATCATGCGCCAGGGTGTACTTTGTAAGTTTTCCACTCACTTGCTGCAGGCTTGTTGTACTGACGCAGACATAGATTTCATCCGTGATCCTGACGATCCCGAATTCCACCCTGTTCGCGACGTTTTGGAACGGAACTTGACAACTCAATTGAGGAAGATCATGTTCTCGGCCTTTGTATATGGCGCACTGGTCATAGTTTGCCTAGGTGGTGTTGTCTGGGGCCTATCCTACACGATGCCAAACGTTCTACCTATCCACTACTCGTCCAACGAGCCGGTTCTGGAGTTCCCAGTGGATCTCCTGTTCTACAACTTCCTCATGCCACTGGCTGTCGGCTTCTTTAAACCAGGGGATGGACTGCATGCCATGTACACATGGTGGTTCCGAACATGCGCACGTTGTTTGCGGCTAACATTCTTCCTCTTTGGCGAGCGGCATCTTGATGAAGAGGGAACCCTGCACCTGACTGGGGATTCACCTTATCATCAACTCCAGTGGTACAAGACTGTTCTGTTGGAAGTTGATGATCAGTACAATGTAGTGCCAAAGACCTGGAATGATGTTTTCGACGGCGGCGATGCGAAACCGAAGACTCCCCCCTTGAGCCAGACCGAACTCAACACGATTACGTGTCACAAGGAACGTCTTAAGAATACTGGCCAGCTTGTCGACAGCGGTTATTTCGTGAGGGCGCCTGCGTCGGATCGGGTCAAGATACCAAAGGGGAAGAAGGTCTTCCTTGAGGTATCGGAGCGTGGCAAGAGACGGGATATCCAGACCGACGTAGACCTATACACCAGCAACCAGTACCAGATGGTCTACATACCGCCGCACTTCCGTGCGAGGGTGTTCCTGTTCATTCTGTTTATCTGGATCTTTGCCGCAGTCACTGGCGTTGGTTTCACAATCATTCCTCTCGTCTTTGGCCGAAGGATGTTCAAGATGTTGATACCAGCCCACATTAGAACCAACGACATTTACGCGTTCAGTATTGGCGTCTATCTTCTGGGCTCGCTTGCTTACTTGGGCTTTCACATCCGCAGCGTCTGGGCCAAGGTACAGGGCTGGATCGCCAGTGCCAATGAGGCGGTCGATGCTGGAGGCATTGCTCAGCGAGCCACCGATTTTATCATGCGCGGGGTAACGCTGGTGTACTCATATTTCTTCCTCATCGTCGTGTTCCCTCTGCTCGTCTCGGTCCTCATGGAACTATATGTGGCAATTCCCCTTCACACATACATGTACCCACCGACGGCGGCTTCTGTGCAGGCCTCATGGGAAGGCGGCTCCGAGGCTAGCCGACACACTGTTCGCGTCATACAGTCCTGGACGTTGGGGTTACTTTATCTAAGGCTGAGCGCCCGGGCAGCCGTTGTACTATTCGCCGATACACGCCTGGCCGTTGCCGTGCGCACCGTCCTTCGGCGCGGCTGGATGCATCCCGATGCCAGTGTTTTAACCAGAGCATTCGTGGTGCCTGGCCTGGCTATATTTGCTGCGGCTGTTTTTGGACCTCCTGCAATTACCGACGCCTTGATCAAGTACGGGGTTATCAAGGGGGCTCAAGCTGGAGCCAATAAGTCGGCAGAAATTTCTCGGTTGATCATCATCTACCGACAATCATTCCCGGCAGTCGCGTTGGCTAGTCTGGTCATCAAGAACACGATCGGATTGATCAAAGTGTTCAACGGCTGGACTGCTCGCATCCGAGACGAGGCCTATCTGATTGGCGAGAGATTGCACAATTTCGGGGCAGCAGCAGCTGGAGCGAGAAGGGTGAGAGGAGCTTGGAGAGCTGGAGGGGCGAGACTATGATAGAGATGGTTATTTAGATGTCAGCGTAGTGGTCAATGTTATGCATTAGGTAAAGATCAAATTTGTGTTGCTTGATAGCGAGCTGTACTGTGTTTAGTATAGGCAAGCCATGCAAATGCCTAGAAGAAGACTGAGGAAGATGCGACGATGTTTTCGGCATTTGAAAGTCTTTCATTCAGAGGTAAACACCACAAAATGATCCATGGTCAAAACAAGGTGAACGCCAACAGGGTAACGCCTTTTCGGGGAAAAGATAAGACAAGGGCATCCCTACCATGTAAACCAAAGGTCTAAAAATGACATGATAGGTCTATCAGTCAAGCAAGGGGGAGGGGGAGGTCTGGGACTTTTGGGACTTTGAGAAAAAAGGCAACGTGCATTAGTTAAATCGGTCTAGGTTTGGAATACGAGCCTGGACACGGGAATACATGCATGCATGTTTGTTATGGCTTGATGGGATGTCTTTTTCAAACTTGAAACACATAATTAATTCAACCATAACGCGTAATGTTTTATTTCGGGACTTATTTATGACGACAATCTACCTGGCGGCCACGTCGAGTTTACGCACTGGCTCTCCTGACGATCGTTGGGCCCAGTGACGTTGAAGTCATGGTGTTTAGGTGCGAGAGTGGACCTTGGGGTTGAGTAGTCTGTGCATGATTGTCTTGTTTAAGATGTTTTCTTACTTATACAAGGTGATATGTTGAGAAAATGGCCCTTGCATAAACTTCAATATAATACCAGTGTTCAAAATATAAATAATTGATCGAGTATGAAAGAGATGGATTATGATTCATACGTAGACAGCACATGGAAACAACCATAATCCCACAACTTTCTCTCCACTCACATTCTCAGCTATCTTTAGATCCAAGACAAACGCGCACGTCCATGCAGTGCCTGTCGATCATGTATTTCCTCTAATTTGTGTTTTTGTTTCATCTCCCATGGTCCAACCTTGGTGGCTAATAGCAAATGCTAGAGCTGTTTTGTCTAATTGAAGTTGAATAGAGGAACGGCAAACACCATGAATCGTTAGAAGGAAAACAAACCACACCACCCGTCATTATATCCACTATCCTTTTTCGAAGCCCTTGTTCAAAAAGCCCGCTCTCCCGCAGCCGACGGATCCCTGAACAGCTCCTAGAACCCCTGCCTCCCGAAACGACCGTCGGCTTGTCAACGACGTCGATAATGAGTCCCCCCTCTTGGACGATCATCATAAGTGGTACATATTAGTATAGACTAAAACTGCCCTTAATAGCTCGCCCGTCATGTCATCTCTCTCTCTTCCAGCTCACTTTCAATTCTTTCCTTGGTTTCTTTGTCATCTTGAAAGATAGAACAGGGCGATTTGTCTAGATCATGGTCCGGTTCAGTCTAGTTACGTCGTTGTTTGCTGCGGCGGCGAGTGCGGTCAATATCGACACTATAAATATTGCTAAAAAGACTACATACTCAAGATTACCGGGTGCCTATATCTTCGAGTTCGAGGACGACAATGTACGTCTTTTTTCTCCGAGTCCTATCCGCAGTATCAAGCTTATCCATCCTCTCAGGACTGCACCGACTTCTTCGCTGAAGCTGCTGCCAAGGGCTCAACCCGTCTGCAGTACAACTACAAGCTATTCAAAGGTGCCTCGATCCAGTTCAATGATGTCGAAAATGCAGACGATCTGGCTGCGCGTATGGCTCAGCTACCCGCCGTTAAACAGATGTGGCCCGTAAAGGTCTACGGCATCCCGACGCCAAAGGTGGAATGGACCGGCACACCGGGCATGGACTACGAGGCTGTCATGAAGAGGGATCTTGACGGGAGGGATGGGAAGCTAAAGGATGTGTTTTCACCCCATGTCATGACTCAGGTTGACAAGTTACGAGCTGAGGGTGCTACGGGAAAGGGGTTGAAAGTTGCTCTCGTCGACAGCGGTGTAAGTCTTTACCGGTATTATGCTGATAAACACTGACGATTTTTAGATTGATTACACACATCCAGCTCTAGGCGGATGTTTCGGTCCCGACTGTCTCGTCTCTTTTGGCAAAGACTTTGTTGGCGATGACTACAATGGCTTCAACCTCGCCAAACCAGACGATGACCCCATGGACTGTCAAGGACACGGCACTCATGTCGCCGGAATTATCGCCGCTCAGAAGAACCCTCTTGGCTTCACCGGCGCGGCTCCAGGCGTCACTCTAGGCGCATACCGGACATTTGGCTGTCGGGGTGAATCCGGCAACGACGTGCTTATCGCTGCCTTCAACCAGGCCTACGAGGACGGCGCCGACATCATCTCGGCATCTATTGGAGGTCCTGCAGGGTGGTCTGAGGAGGCGTGGGCGGTAGCTGCTTCACGTATTGTCAAGAAGGGCGTTCCCTGTATTCTCTCAGCTGGCAACGCCGGTGACGTGGGAATGTTCTATGCCAGCACAGCCGGGAACGGAAAGCATGTTACGTCCGTGGCCTCTTTCGACAATACCAAGTCCCTGTCGCTCCTCAACGTCTCACACTACAGCGTCGACAACGGCACAAAGCAAGAATTCGGGTCTCTGGCTGGGAAACCCGATAACTGGGACGGCGTGAAACTTCCGCTCTGGGCACTAACATACGACACGACGACCCCTGATGACGGATGCGATCCTTTCCCCAGCAAGACTCCCGACCTGAGCAAGTACATTGTTCTCCTGCGTCGTGGAACGTGCAACTTTGATGAAAAGGCTGCGAATGCTGCTAAAGCGGGCGCAAAGTACATTATGATCTATAACAACAAACCAGGCGCCCTTGATTTCGACGTTTCCGCTGTCGACGACATCAAGGCTGCTGGCATGGTCACTCCTGAGCAGGGCAAGACTTGGATGAGACACCTTCAAAAAGGAAAAAAGGTCGTTCTCGACATGTCGGACAAGAAAGCCGGAGATGTGGTTCTCGAGCAGACGGTGAACAATGCCACGGGCGGTGCTGCGAGCATCTTCAGCTCCTGGGGCCCAACGTGGGAGATGGACGTAAAGCCCCAGTTCGGTGCTCCCGGTGGTCAGATTCTGTCGACATATCCCAAAAAGATGGGTAGTTATGCTGTTCTCTCCGGCACGTCCATGGCCACACCTCTTATGGCCGGTATCTTTGCCCTCATCTCCGAGGTGCGTGGCACGCTCGACCCGATCCTGATTGAGAATCTTTTGTCGGCCAATTCGAAGCCCCAGCTCTTCAACGACGGTACAGCCTTTTACGACTTCCTCGCTCCGGTGCCTCAACAGGGTGGCGGTCTCGTGCAGGCTCATGATGCTGCCCATGCCAATGTCCTGTTGTGCCCGTCGAGTTTGTCCTTTAACGACACTGACAACTTTGTTGAGTCGCTTAACTTTACCATCACGAACACTGGCCGTCGAGAGGCTTCTTTCAATATCTCGCACGTCCCAGCTGTGACCATGTATACACTCGTTAAGGATACCATCTACCCTGATGGCTTCCCGAATGACTTTGCAGCGAAGCAAGCCAGCGTCAAGTTCAGCGAGAGCAGCGTTTCTGTTGGCCCGGGAGAGAGCGTCGTAGTTGAGGTTCTTCCAACACCGCCCAAAGATCTCGACGCCAAACGACTTCCAGTCTGGTCTGGATATGTTGTTGTAAATGGCACAGACGGGTCCTCTCTGTCGATCCCATATCAAGGCCTCGCTGGTTCATTGCATGACTCTCAGGTCCTAGGTCCCAAGGACACATGGATGAGCAAGTCTTCTGACCCAAACTTTGTGCCCGTCAAGGCCAACATGACCTTTACACTCCCGAAGCCAGGAACAGCAACCAACTCTTCAGATCAAGTTCTCCCGGTGCTTGTGTGGTTCCTCGCTCTCGGCTCAGTAAAGCTTCACGGGGAAATCATTCCCCTCGCTGCTAACAATTCAAACCAGGAGTCGTACAGCTCCGGGAAGAACATCAGCATCGGCGAACCAGTCGACTTTCCCATGCTCTGGAACGCCATGGGTGCCAACACTCTTGCGTGGACGGGTGAGCTTTCCAACGGTAGCTTCGCGCCAACGGGAGAGTATTTCATGCGGTACAAGGCATTGAGAATCTTTGGTGATGAGAAGAAGAAGGATGACTGGGATGTTTCAGAATCGACTCCTTTTGTGATTCGTTATGACTGATCACGATATTAGAAGCGTCTAAGACAAGGGGCTGATTGATAGGGCAACAAGATGAATTAGAACTTTGGAATACGGAAAAAGGCCATATGTTTAATGTCGATAGATAGATAGATTCCTAGGCATGAGTCCTTAGTAGTTATAAGATAGATAAACTAAAGGAGTCAACATTGACACCATCGACCCAGCCCAAGATCGACAATACTGCAGAGCAGAGCAGAGTAGTCATAAATGTCATGGCAAAAAGGAGGGGTAATGAATTTTTGGAGGGGTAATTTGTGTCTATCGCGGAGCCGGAAAAAATGGACTACCGTGCCCCGCGATCTGGTCAGCCAAACCAGCGAATTGGCGGGCGACAAACCTGGATTCGAGGCAACAGACCCAAAGCCATTTTTTGACCGCGAGCCCACTTGAGTCACACACCCAATGATTGGGAACTCGCATTGATGCTTCCACGCCGTTTGACTCCTTCTTTTATTTTTTCTTCTTTTTCTTTTTCATACCCTTCTTCTATTTCCGTCCCTTCGAGCCGTCTCGCCAACTCTCGCTGGCTCTCCCTTTCTACCTCCAGACACCAGCAGCAGACCTTTACTTCTCATCTGCTGCCCTCTCAGACACGACTCTATACCCAATTTCAACCTTCCCCACGCCTTCATAGCTACTACTCTACCATGGCTACTACGAAAGACGTCAACACGCTGGCCGACCAGCTCAAGCAGCTCGGCATCGACAAGGTTGAGCATTACCCCAATTGCCATCCTGAGACGAACCCCATCGACATCTACCGGTCCCACATCACTGGCCTTTTGCACGAGATCACCGGTATTGATACTAGCATCATCTACCCTGCTATTCAATGGACTCAGTCGCTCGATAAGGGTGATGCCATTGTCGCTGTTCCCGCCCTTCGAGTCAAGGGCAAGAAGCCCAATGAGCTGGCTGAGGAATGGGTGTCCAAGGTGGGCTCACAGAATTACAGCCTACAAGTGCATATCTAAAACTGGTTATAGTTCCCCGAGTCCCCCCTAGTCGAGAAACCCACCGCTTCCGGCCCTTTTATTACATTCTTCTTCAAGCCTAGCAAGCTTACCCAGCTCGTTGTCCCTACCATTCGAAAGCGCGCCAAGGATTATGGCAAGAACCCCTACAACGGTCTCAAGGACCCCAACAACCCTGAAGCCGGAAAGAAGAAGATCATTGTCGAATTCTCCTCTCCCAATATTGCCAAGCCGTTCCACGCCGGCCATCTGCGAAGTACCATCATCGGTGGTTTCCTCGCCAAGCTGTACGAGGGTGCCGGTTGGGATGTCACGCGAATCAACTACCTCGGTGATTGGGGTAAGCAGTACGGTCTTTTGGCTCTGGCCTGGGAGAAGTGGGGAGATGAGGATGCCCTGCTGGCTGATCCTATTAACCATCTGTTCAACCTCTATGTTCGAATCAACGCCGACATGTCCGACGAGAAATCGGCGATTGAAGAGAAGAAGAAGGCCGGTGAGGATGCCTCTGCTCTTGAGGCCGCTTCACTCGACGAGCAGGCCCGACAGTATTTTCGACGCATGACGGATGGCGATGACGCAGCTGTCCAGCTCTGGAGGCGATTCCGAGATCTCAGCATTGTGCGATACAAGGCCACGTACGCCCGACTCAACATCGAGTTCGACAGCTACTCTGGTGAAAGCCAGGTTCCCGAAGCCGACATGGAGAACGCCGCCAAGGTTCTCGAGGAGAAGAAAGTTTCCGAGGACTCTAACGGTGCCGTCCTCATCGATTTTTCCAAGCATGTCCCTGGCAAAGCTGGCAAGAGTCTCGAGAAGACTCTGATCCGCAAGCGAGACGGTACCGCTCTGTACCTGACCCGAGATATCAGCGAGCTCTTGAACCGAAATGAGCATTACAAGTTTGACCACATGATCTATGTTGTCGCATCCCAGCAGGATCTGCATCTCAAGCAGCTTTTCAAGACCATTGAGCTCATGGGCCACGAGAACATTGCTAAGAAGTGCCAGCATATCAACTTCGGCATGGTCCTTGGTATGAGCACCCGAAAGGGGACTGTCAAGTTCCTCGACGATATCCTCCGCGACGTCGGTGACAAGATGCACGAGGTTATGAGGAAGAACGAGACCAAGTATTCCCAGGTCGAGAACCCCGAGGCTGTTGCCGATATTCTTGGTATCAGCAGTGTCATGGTTCAGGATATGTCTGGAAAGAGGTACGTGTTTCGTTGACCAGCGAATGGACTACAACTAATCGGAGCAGAATCAACAACTACACCTTCAACATGGACGCCATGACCTCCTTTGAGGGTGACACTGGTCCCTACCTTCAGTACGCTCACGCTCGTCTGTGTTCCATCCGCCGAAAGGTTGGCCTGTCGGATGAGGCTCTGGAGAGTGCCGACCTTAGCCTACTGACAGAGAAGCACGCTACCGATCTCGTCCGACTTCTCGGTCAATGGCCCGACGTTGTCCAGAACACCCTCAAGACCCTCGAGCCCACGACCATCTTGACCTACCTTTTCAAGATGACGCACGCTCTCAGCTCCAGCTACGACGTTCTTCGAATTGTTGGCAGTGAGGATGAACTTCAGAAGGCCCGAATGGCCCTGTATGATTCAGCAAAGACTGTTTTGAACAACGGCATGCGACTGCTCGGCCTCACGCCTGTTGAGAGGTGTGTATTCCAATGATTCTTGATCCTGTTCACACTGACTAACTTCCATAGGATGTAAACATTATTCTGACAACTTATGAGATGTTGCAAACGGAATTATGAAGACGACTTGGTAATGTATTGCAACTATCTAAGTTTAGATGTCCAGATGGGCTGGCGCGGTAGATGGGAGCATAAAATGTGACTTTAATATACCCTTTCCTCTAAATGAACATTGGTCTTGCTGAAGTCTACTCTGTTGCATACCTGGCTAGCCGATCAGTCTTGATAAACATTCAAGAATTTATCTTGCGCATCAGCTTATCATCGGTAGGGTAACAGAAGAGGTTCAAGATATGAACACAACCATACCCCTTTTATCATCGCATGTTATCCTGGCAAGATACCAACCCCTGTCAAAAACAGACGAGCGGTGCATGTAGTGGAGACAGATTGTGAGATCAAATACCAGGCAGCAGCATTCTTCAACAGCAAGTTAACAACGGCTAGGTAGTACACATTATTGAAGAGAGTGGCTATATATCTGCACCATCGTCTCTTGCTTGTCATCGTCTGTAAGTATTCATAGTGCCATGATGCTCAGCTGCGACCTATGTTTAGAAATTAAGCTCCTTAAGAACAGCCACTCTTGGGTCGATTAAGACACCTTGAATATAATTATCAAAATGTAAGCCATTGTCTTCAGCCGTATCTTCATATAAGCTTACACAGATACAGATAGTAAAACTCACGATACTGTGTTGGATGGAAGAATCCTGGATGATGAATAAGCTCCACGTGACTTTTGCAACATCTCACGGAGCGGAGAAATATTAAACACCTACTTGCACCTCAGACCATCCCATTTGTTCCACCATTGTGCGCACCAATAGGAATCTTCAGGCACCAGGCAACAGCATTCTGGCGCTTGGGAAACCCCATGAAAATCGCCGTAATTGCCCCGTGCCCCCCCAGATCCTGAGAATAGGCACCGAGATAAACTGCCTTTATTCAATTTTTGTTGAATCCACGACATTAATACACATTTCTCTTACTTTATCTCCTCATCTCTTGCCTGCATGTGATATTTCTGTTCTCTTCCTTCTACCTGAGCTGGAGCGCTAAGCATGCTGGCAATGTATTGGCTTTGAGCCTCATCTATTTTATTGACTTGCAGCCCTCAATTACGTCAATCTGCACCCCGTCGTCATCTCACTGTTTTACATCAACCTCATTATCGGAGATCACATCACTGTATCACAGCCGGGTGGTTAATAGGAACGCGACATAGAGATTCTACATCATGGAGTCCTTCTCTCCCTTGGGCGGCTTCCAGCTGCCGTTCCAGAAGCGCCTCAGCAGGCTCTACAATGACACCAAAAAGTCTAGCGACTTTGTCAAAGAACCAGTACAGAATGAAGAAGACCCGGAAATCAAGGCTTTGCATCGCAAACTACGGATTCAGAAAGACCGACTCGTCAGCTGGGGTCTTGAATGGTCTGATCCCAATCAATCAGTCGAGATCGATGAGTCTCTCTCAAAGGCTGGTCTTAGTGAGGTGGTGGGAAGCATCATGTCCACCATCAAAGATATCTTGGCGGAAGCTGAACCGCTTTGGCTCAGCTCCAAGCGTATCATTGAAGCAAGTCCACCTTCTCAAGACTCGAAGCCGCCGCTAGTCAAATGGGATAAGAGCCGTTTCGGAGATTTGGTCAATGACCTGACAACATCTATTGACACCTTGTATGACCTTTCTCGAACAAGAGCCTCCGGGGCGTTTGCGCGAAGACCATCAAAGACACCCTTCAAGTCACCAGCTCCAGCAGAGGATTTCCGACCGTTCGAGTCCACACGCATGCAAACCCCTCAGCAGATTGATCCCCAGACATTGACCCATCTTCGCCCAAAACAGGGTGATGACGCATCTCCCAATCGTCAAGTTGTCTTTATGAGCAAGACTGCCTACTCTGAGCTCACTCACGGAACGTCTCGTCAGCCCTGGGCGCCATTGTTGCTAGAGTATGCCACCTTTGACTCCATCTACGCTGCGACTGGCATTATGCCACCAATGGCTCGCTTCGAAAAGCTGTCTTCTGGCTTGCAGCAGGATTCTCAGAGATCTCCGGATACTTGGACTGGATTGCCCCGACTTCTTGGCTATTTCGAAGACCTTGAGAACTCTAGGCTAGGCCTGATCTACAGATTTCCGCAGTCTTTCAACGCTGTTTCTTTTGAACGCCTGACAAAGAACCCAGTGTATAACCTTTCTACATTGAGGGATCTTCTCTCCAGACCGGACTCGGAGCCAAAGCTTGAAGCAAAATTCAGGTTAGCTCATAATCTCATGAACACCATCTTCGATTTGCATTCGCGCGGCATAACCCACGGGAACCTCATCGACCGGAACATCTCATTCTGTGATGCTCCAGTGGTGACAGGGGCTAGTATTGACCAAGCCGAATCGGACTTTCGACGGCCTCTAGTATCATCTTTTGACCTCTTTCCTGACGACAACCCTGAATCAGAACCAATCCCCTGGCGCCATCCTCTGGATCCTCGCAAGGCCTCAGCATCACCTCTTGGTACCAATGCCGACCAGCGAATCCTGGATCTTTATTCTCTTGCCCTGTTACTTCTATCCATCGGACTCTGGACGAAGCTTGAGGATCTAGAATTCATGCAGGCGTCTTCCCTTCCCGAGTCATGTTTCGATCGGCTTGCCGTCAAGTGTGGTAGCCTGTATGCAAAGGCTGTCCAGGCTTGTTGGAGCGCCGTTGATGATGAGCTTTCCGGGAGGTCCAACGGAGACTCGCTGTTGTCAATAGTGCAGGTCCGGACAAGTAGATTCTTGGAGGCCTGCTGCATTCTCGATGGTGTGAGTGGCTTGGAGGAGAGGTTGGAACAGGAGCTGAAGCAGCCGGAAATCATACCTTCTGCTGCACCGACAACCGGCACGTTTCCCCCCAAGGGTAGTAAGGACGGCAAGGACAGCAAGGATACCAAGGCACCAATCAAATCTGCGACGGAGAAGCCCTCTTTAGTCTCTAATAATGACATGGGAAGGGTCGGGGTCGATGCAGATGCTGATGGTAAGCTACACGTTCCTCACAACTTGCTTGGATCATGACAGCTGATGGGATTTAGAAATTGCCGATAAACCAACCACCAAATCTGAAGCCAAGATGCGACTATACCCGCATGTTGCCCTTGCTCCAGAAGTAGTGGACAAGTGGAACAAGGTCTTGATGCCTGAGATCAACCACGCTCTCCGACACTTTTACCGCAAGTATCCGGAGTCTGTTGAGATGTCTCTGGAGTCGGTCGGCCCCAGCCCTCAAAAAACTCAGCCCACGGTGCTTGTTGTTTGCACCTCGGTTGGTAAAGTGCGTGCCATCATCAAGAAGAGAGTTGGTGGATTGTTCGAAGGACCAACCGGCCTTGGACTCAAGGTCTGTAGAGGCCAGGTTGTCAGGTCGCATCGGCAATCTCAGTCCGTCCATCGATCTATGGCACGGCGAAGTGGTTTCAAGGGTACTGAGCTCGAGACGGAGCACGTCGAGGCCATCAATCCAGAGTACCAGGAGAGACCACGAAATGGTGCCAGCATTGGTGCCTGGATTGGTGATCGACATCTCCCACCTGTGAGCCTTGGAGGTCTCGTCATGATTGATGACAAGCCCTATGGCATGACGGTCCACCACATGCTCGACGACCCTGACCGAGACTTTGGAAGCACTGACACCCTGCGCTGCAGCGCATTGCCTGACCTGGACTGGTATGCCCAGTCAGGTGATGAGAGTGGCGACGATTACGCCCCTGAGCTTTCCGATACCGAATCCGAGGCGTACTCAGACACTGATATCACAAGTGACTATGAAGATGATGACGAAGATGAAGAAGACGAGTACACTGAACCGGGTGATGTTCCTGGCATCGAGCCTGGCTGTGGCGAGGGATACGTCGTCACTCAACCCGCACTGGATGACGTTGAAGATGACTTCTATCCCGATGCCGAAACTGCAGACGAAGATCATCTTGACACGTACAGCGTAGGAAGGGTCTTTGCTTCCAGCGGTCTTCGCCGAAAGCACGCCAACGGACTGGTTCATGAAGTTGACTGGGCCCTGTTCCAATTCACCCATGACCGGCTACCAGAGGATAACAACATCCCTCGTGTCCAGAGCGATACGACTGGGAAGTCTCTGCTGCGACCAATCGCCGTGGCATCTTTTGATTCCTTGCCCGGAATGGAGGTTCAATGCATCGCTCGAACGAGCGGGTTGCAAACAGGAAAGGTCCTCCCTGCCCTCACAAGCGTCAAGATTTATGGTCGAGCTTCGCCCAGCCACACATATCAGATCATCAGCGTCGAAGAACAACAAAAGGGAGCCCGTGCCCCTCTTGGTATTCCCGGCGACAGCGGCGCCTGGATCATCGACCGTACACACGGCAAACTCTGCGGGCATGTCCTGGCATGGTCTCAACGCAAGCACGTCGCTTACATCTGCCCCATGGACGTGCTTCTTCTCGACATTGCCGAGACTCTCGACGCATGTGAAGTCAAGCTCCCAGGAGGTGAACCCATTGTGACTTTAGAAAACGCAGGAGGGCTCACTCGCTCGGAGGAGCTGGTAAAGGGTCTTGTCGAAGAGTTGTCCGACCATGAAGATACATCACCACGTCTTTCACCTACTATTCCCGCGAGGGAAGTTTCCACACAGCGGAATAAAGACGTTTCAAGCTGTTCTGTCAGTGAGAGGGGTTCGTCTAGTCCCATCCGGCTTGAGGCATCAACTGAACTTGGTGGCCTTTCCAATCGATTGAGTGAAATGAGTATGAGTGGAAGCTTTGGGATAGGGGTAAGTGGTTAAAACAGAAACCACAGTAGTATTTTTTATCGTCTTTTTATGTCTTTTGAATACCCTACTCGCGAGCTGGAAAAGGAAGACAAGATTGTGGGAGATTTAGATGAAATCTAGTTCTACTTCATCATGACGACCTGAGTGTTTAGTAGACACGTTTTTTGTTCACCTTCCGTGCTGTCCCCATTGATGGCCACTGCCTGTGTCGCCCTTTTACATAAAGTCATCTTCCCAGTCTTCTTTGCGATCCTGGTTGCTCGACGACGCCATGTTATCCTCGGTGAAAAGGTCATCATAGGCATGCTCCTTTTGCCACTTCTTCTCCTTCCACTCCTGGGCCTGTCGAAGCTCCTCCTTCTTCTATACTTCTTTGTTAGCTCACGCACCATATGTGGGGTTAGAGAAAACACTTTACCCGCAGCTGCATCGACGCCTGGTCCCTTTTTCGTAACTCGCGCAGACGATCCTCCTTCTCCTGCTTCAGGTCGGGCTTCTTCTCGACCCTTGTCTTGTTGAGACGGTTGACGATGGGGTTCTCCCGCTGGGGAACGAGGATTCTTCTGACTTTGCGCCCGTCCTTGAAGCCGACCTGGCCGACCTCCATGCTGCCGTCCTTCTTGAGGTTGGACCATGGGGTGTAGATGACGGTGACATTGTCCTTTTTGTTGCCTGTAGATTGGGGGATTTTTTTCTTATAAGTCACTCGCTTTTGGTGTGCGACTTTTTCTAAAGAACTTAAGAAAACGTACCCTCGATTGAGTTGGCCTTGGTTAGCTGGGCAAGGTCCATGACGAGCTCTTCAGGTAGGGCATCCCATGATTGGCCTTCATTCATACGAAGGTATATATGTGCGCTTGAGAGTTTATCAGCGTGGAACTAAGCCACCAGAGAGTGTGTCAGCCAAGTTTTTCGTTCATGGGCAAATAGAAAGAGACATATCTCACCCTACAAGCTTGGTCAGTCCTGCAGGAAAAAAAGAAAGGTACTCTCAGGGCAACAAGACTCACCAGATATCCTCGTCCCAGCCAAACTGGATCAGGTCCTCATCTAGCATGTTTCAGCCGGCGAGATTGCGTGAAAGGCGGGCTAGGAACGTTTTGCATACTCTCGAATTTGTCCTTGCCAACGTAGACAAAGGCCGAAGGTTCGACCACGTTGGAGGAGAAGTAGTAGACCATCTTCGCCGTGTTATTTTTTCCCACTCCTTTTTTCTTTTTCTTATTGCTCGGACGCAAGGAGACACTCTAGATCATGAATTGAAAGAGGAGATTTACCGAGACGCCAGCGTTGTGCGTTACCTATGGGCTGTCGGATTTGTGAACGCCGTGAGGGGGGATGTTTTTGGGGTTGAGAATTTTCGGCGGTTATAAGAGATCTAGCGCGCTAACAGATTGTGTTTGGCAAATAGCAAGGATTATGATAGTGCACAAGTACCCTTCCGTTTCTGCCCACCTGCCTGGGTGTGCGTCTCATGGAAAAGACCACGTGATATCGCGATCATGTCGTGGATCTAAGGTTTTTACGGCCCATGATGTTAACACTCGGCCGAGACAAGACCATGTTCAACTTGCTGATCAGGTCTCCTTTTCGGCGCTTGAGGAGATTATTTACATGGCCTGTTCATGATGAAGCATGGGGTTCCCTTTTGGTGAGGGTCGCGTTTGGAGGGAGGAGATTCGCAGCTCTGCTCGACTACGCCTCTCGAGACTCAGCTTCTCAGGCCGCATTGCAGCGACAATGCGACAAGATACAGCCCAAGATGCCTCTGGAGCATCTGTAGCCTACAAGGCGGCGGAAATTTTACTTCTTTAAACCCGATGACTCAAAGCCACGGGGGTTCTTGTTGCTTTGTTAGGAAGCGGAATGGCTACGCGCTCTGCGGTCTGTAGAGTGAAGACAGTCTGGGTCAGATTGGCGGCCTCTCCGCTCTTGGTTAGCGGCCCGGGTCGTTGCTAACGAGAGTGCAGATAGGGCTTGATTGCATGAGAGTCGGCCATGCAAGAGAGCCTCAATCCAATATTTGTCTTGATGTGACACTGGGTGAAATACAACGGGCTGCTCTACAACCCGAGCCCGAAGCCCAGTTTCCATGATAGCCTGCATCGAGGTGTCTCGATTCTAGCCGACCTTCCTCCCTCCTCGTCTAAAGAGCGTGAATTTTACCAAGTTGATTGATAAAGCTACCAAAACATGACGTGGCAAATGACAGCGTCCAAGGCAACAAGGCGCCCGCCAAGAGGATATAAGGCCCGTAAGTCTAGAAATTATGCGCCTCTAGCAGCAAATTACAGTTCACAAAAGGATTTCCTACCACTAGACGAGCTTTAGGATGAATGACCCGAATCACTCTCACCGACCTCGACGTCGTGACTGAGTGCTTCCCTGGGCTTCATCCATGCACTCCCGATGGTCCAAAGGCCATCCCGACGAGGCTAAGCTTGATCGCCCTCGCCGGAAGCTAGTCCAACTCTAACATGGGAAGGCATGCGTGCCTCGGCCATTATTTATCGTCGATATATAGGTATCTGGATCTCTGCATTCCACGCGGTTGATGGACAGGGACAAGATGTAGATAAGACATGTCGAGGCTTATCTCTAATCCATTAGCTATGTCTTACCAAACCCCAAACCAATAATGCACGCCCGGCCTAACCAAGGCTGTCCTCTTTCACGCATCACCACGGGACTTGGATGGCTTGGATTGATAGATTGAATTCATGAAGTAGTGACATGCTTGTAAAGTGGCGTTAACACAAAAGAATTTCGATCTGGTGAACAATATGCCGGGTATCAAACATCATCTTGAAACCCTTCTGTAATGGCTTTGCCTCGTTATTATCCTGCTCTCGACAGGCCTGCAGGTCTCAGTTGGTCAACCCCTTTAGTATTGGAGCTCGTCGTCACATTTGGTTTTTCCCAAATGAAAAGTCCGGACGCGATCTTCTTTCTTGACCTAGCTGGACTCAGACTCATCATGCTTGGTTCGCCTTGAGGAAAAGTAACAGCATATAGTTAAGGGATGGGAACGCCAGCGGCCCGTAGGTTATCAAGTATCGAACGCTCGGAAGATGCTATAGGAGAACATACTATTAGCTCCGTGGTTATATCGACGAATACTAAATTCTACTTACATGGCTTCCTCCGAGATACTAGATCATTTGAAATCTTTATGCGATTTGAATCAATTTGTTCGTAGAGTGTGGCGCCGTTGGGATCCTCATATGCTACCTTGTAGACATCGACTCTGATCTTATAAGTTCCTTCGTAATTAATGGATAGATCAAGAAATGGGAAGAAGACGGAAGTGCTTGTCGAGGAGCTTGCCTCGCCCAGATCGGGGGCTGTCACGAGTGTTGTTCCAGCCAGCATTCCTTCAACCACATTGCCGCCACTTCCGATCAGAACAGACATGGCGAAAAAATAAAATCCAGGATAAGATCTTCGGGACGTCAGATGCGCCACCAAGGGTGGGCAGAGGATGGCTCCAGTCTGGGCCTTGGAGGGAGGTTGAACCGCAACAATTAAGGTGGACATGCCGCAGGGTCCGAATTTTGGCCAGGTTTAGTGTATTCCAAGTTCCGACATGTGTGTGGCACTGGTATACAGTCTCAAAATTCCATCAAGATAATCGTGAGCGTTGGCCAGCATGTTCAGGTTGAGAAGTGGTTGATGGTTATATCCCCTTCTTCGAGTCCCTTTCGATTGACAAGTCTTAAACCTGCTCTTGGTTCATCGGCTCCTCACTCAGCTGTGTAACAGGCCCTCGTTCCCTTTACTCCGTACCTGTGCAAGAAATACTCATACAGGGAGTGAAATGAACAATGCGGCCCCCTCCGAAGACGAAAACAAGGCTGGGGGAGTTGCCTGTCAGCGCAGACGATACGGAATAGAAACTGGCGCTTTACCGGTTTCGAGAACGTGATGAGCGCGCGGGTAGGGAGAACGCAATGGTCGGTCCAAAATGTAACTAACAACAGGGAGGGGTTGATGGTAGTGTGTGAAACTGCGTATGTATTCTGTTTTGCTCTTCAACAAAACCGATGAGAGAAGTCACCAGGGCCCTTATCGACTTTGCTAACCATTTAGCGTTCCGGGAAGTGGAAAAGAAAACTCATGCGCGAGAGATAGGAAGTAGGGAGTAGTGAATGAGAAACGCGATAAAGGGGCACTGAGAGATAAAACTTGGAAGCTGCCCGGTGAGAGAAAATACACAAGAGGTCGATGTAGATAGAAAGCAATGGAAACCTGGAGGTTGAGGAGCGCCCTGCTGCCTATCTGCCTAGAGGTAGAAAATACACAAGATGTGGTCGGCGACTTGATGGGCTTTGGGGTGGGGGGGAAAAAGAAAGGGTCAAGACGGAGAACATACAGCCGAGGGCACCTGCCTAGTTTTATGGATGCGAAACATTGAAGCACAATGAAGACTGGAGGTTGAAGACGCCAAGTCTTGAATGGTCCTAATGGGCCTTGTGTATTTCCCTTGTGTGTTTCGTTTAGGTCAGGCGGGAGAGGGATGTTACAAGGGGTGTGTCGAAAATGAAGCCACTGGCTACCACCCGGACGGGAGCCAAAGACAGGAGCTAGAGGCGGGCAAGAGCCAGAAGTGTACGTGGTAGGATCCATGGGATGGGGGCAGTTGAAGGGATTTTAACCTGAGTAGGACATCAAATGTCCAGCATCAGGGCTCGTTGGACACGAAAAAGTAAGTATGCAAGCTCTGCCAAACCAAAGAGCCAGATCCCTTAGGCATGAGCATGGACAAGATAGAATTGTTAAATAATGGCAACGATAGAATCTCAAGGAAGCAGCTATCATGCATTCGAGCATTAAAACTAGACCTTGCATATACATACAACGTAGTTGTACGTACTCCGTAGTCATCGCTGGTTTGCAGGTCGCAAGGCACGGAAGCGAGATGATTAGGAAGTCTGGGAGTCATAATCATGAATCGAATTGATAAAGGAACCTTGGGTCGCCGGGATATCACTATGGTACTTAGGTTACCTCGACACTACCCAAGGTACGCACCTAAACGTCAAGCTCCACAGGTAGGGCACGGAGCAAATTTTGAGGCGTCGATCGTAGTTGTAGTAGTGAGACCATCCCATCTCGAGCTAATGTAGACTGGTTACTGGTCCGCCCAAGCCAATGCCAATATTCTTAACTTGGATTGGGAGGAGGGAGCGCGCCTGGCAGGGTTTCATGTGGATGTGCATGATACAGCTCGAGCGTCTGGGGAACAAGGGCTCACGGCGCCTCGAAGCGCGATAAGCGGATGAATTAATATGGAGACAATCCATAGACTCTTAGAAACGGGGGTTGGCGAGATCGTGAATCGAGGAGGGTAGGATTGGCAGGTTTGTCTGATTGCTCAGATGTTGATCCGCAAGATTGCGCGCGCGGTAATCCATAAATGGAAATTCAGCATCATGGACCACGGTGACGACAACGGAGAGTGTATAGTAACTATACCTCGGATTCGACAGCTATCATCAGTGATTGTGTCAGATAGTAAAAGTGGAATGATTTGGAATTGTCCTTGATCAGGCTGGTCCATTTTATTAATTAATTGATGTTCTTATTATCTCATAGTTATCCTAGATACGCTCTTCTATAAATATTTGAGACATCTTGTATAATTAGGTAACTTATAATCTTATATAGGTCTGTAAAAGTCCCGTGATCTATTATAAAGGTTTCCTTTTTGGTTCTTTCTTATGTATATGCAAGATCTAATTTTAATGCTCGAATGCATGATAGCTGCTTCCTTGAGATTCTGTCGTTGCCATTGTTCAACAGATTGCGACGACTTCTCCTAGTTGTACTTGAATGTATGGTTTTCGGACAGCCGGATGAGGAGTGAAAAGAGAGAAATGAGAGTGGAGGGTTGGCCGAGATGATAAGACGCGAGGCCAGGTGAAAGGAAGCGATGTAACGTAGTGGAAAAGAGCTCGGTATTGATGTTGGTGCCACGGTATTTGGAAGATGGACTGCAAGCTCAAATGTCACTGCGCCTGCCTGACGTCTCTTGCCTTCCATGTTATCGTCAAGTGATTTTACAAAAGTAAAACCCAGCGTGCCTGGTCGCAAAATAAAGTCCGCATACAGTAAAGAGGGTCGGGGAATAATGGACAATGATGAGACAGCGATCTCGACTTGGGCGGGATCGTAGGTAAGGCATGGATATCTAACAGATTTTTAACTACAACTACGTGCTAACGTTTGTGTCTGACCATTTCAAACACGTCATCTCGGAAAAGATGACCCCCCTGCAAGTCTGATGCAGGTCTGAGTTCTGTTTGGGAGAATGATGACCAACAGGAAGGAAGAACAACATGGTTTATATAAACCTGTGTTGTACCATACTGTGGATGATGGAGATTGGGTGGAAAGGTTATGACTAAAGGTAGAGCGAATCCCCTCATTTGCTAGCGCAATATCAGTCAAGGACTCTCAAGATTCCAGGTGGACTACAGACCATGGTCCATGGATTATGACCCCTCTAGAATGGAGCTACTGTAGATGAATGAACCACAAGACGGTCTTGTGAGTTCTTGAATTCTGAGGGACCAGTCCAGTCGGGCCGGGGTGATATGCGTACACACGTACTATGGTATGAGGCATAAAGTATGTTAGGTCACCCACATAATAGCAGGGGTTAGAAGAGTCACTTTTCCAGGTCGCGATGTAGCTTGCAAATTACTTATAGTTATTATCTAGAATCGAGTAACTTTGCATTCCATTAGCATCAATAACAGCTTGGCAACGCTCCTTCATTAGTTCTAATAGCTCAATAAAGAGGCTATCATCAATTGCCTCCAAATAAGCTGCTATTGCTCTGGAAGTTGCCGTAGCTGTGGCCCGATATCCTAAACAGAAGCCATAGCGAAAACGCGGTTAAAAGAGCGCTCAAAAGGTGTTGTGTTGGTGTTAGGTTGATATGCATTAAGAGAAAAGTGACCCTCTGACCCCTGCTATTATGTGGGGGACAACCTAACATACTTCATACCTCATACCATAGTACCGGTACATGTGAGAATGTCTGGGCTTACTTACTCCCGAGCGCCGATTCCTCCATCATGCCAGAGCTGTTAAGCACTTTGTCAGTTAGTACTCAAAAGGGTCATGTTTGAACAGGATGGTCTAGGTGACAGGTACATGAGGATGTATGTACTTCGTATGCAGTACCTAGCCTAATATAAGGTCTACTGCATCAGTCACTTCCCATTAAGAGTCTTTCTCGAGTCTCCATCAACGGTATCAATCGACAGACCGAGATGCGTCCATTCACAAGCTGCAAACCTGTGAAGTTGTTTATGCCTCTGTGTTTTTTTTTTTACATGCGATTTTCGATGGTGACTCGCAGACAACGCAATGGTCATGCAACGTATGTCTTGTTGTTGGCTCGCTAGTACATCGCAATCATTAACTTCGTAGAATGGTTGACGCACCTTTGCACCTACCTCTTTCGACATCGGCTCCCCAGTACCTACCTACCTCCCCAGGAGTACTATACTTAGGCAAGGCAACCATTCAGTAGAATCCACTTCCTTCCCCCTTGGCACGAAATGCAATGAGTTAAGGTGGTTGGTTGCCTAGAATACTTCTTTCCTTCGTAAAAACCCATACACTCACCCTTGTTGAGCGGCAGGCGATGCCGACTGTAGAGTCTAAACTAAACTTGCGACTTCCTGAAACTGAAATCTTCCTACTTTTCTAGAAAAGTCCGTTGAGTCGTTTTGAACAAGGTCATCCACCCCGCTTGCTTACTCTTCATTTCTTGCGTTTCAGATCCATACTATCGCCCTTGTGGGTTACATCTTTAGCATACGGACGTTTTTCGCGCTCCGGACATCAGCTACCCACGTCATTCTTTTGTAATATTGTGTTGCATGGGGGTTCTTGAGTCCGTTGAGGACACCACATGATTTGCTTTTGATGAGGACGGTATCCGCTGCCTGACAGCAACTTCTCCGTTGTACTGCATCTAGTTTTCGAAAACGGCAACCATCAAACATGGCCTTGTTGCTCCTGACATGCGAACCACGATTCACATCAGCTTCCTGGGCCTTGTTGGTTACAAGGTTCCTCGGTTATCGACCTCTTTTCGTCGGTGCCCTTATCACGGCAATCAACATGATATCAGACATGCCCCCATATCTTTGGGTGAAAGATTTTGTCAGTCGTCGCGTCCTAATGCCTTGATCAAAACATGTGGTTTATGGTCTAACTACCATACGGAAAAAGGCACCCAACAAAGGATTAGTCCGTCTACATCTCCCCTGCTAATTGTTGCCTAAGCAGAAGTTGAAAATCGTATCATCATAAGAACCCTGACGACATGATGCTCGACCCCTCACCATCTCCCTACCCCTGTCCTTCTGCCGCCATGCACGACGGCAACGACTTCGGTTTAACACCATCGGCCGCTGTCATGAGTATTCTTTTCCGGGCATTTGTCTGTCTCCCACATCCCGGACCGGCCCAATTCCCTCAATTAAGCACGACCTTACCGAAACAGCCGCTTTCGCAGCTCTTGGCTGTCCAAACCGACCCAACGACAAGACACTTCCACTCGCGTGTATATCCGTTGCAAGTCTCGCATTCTTCCAATAGAATGATCCACCAATTTCAAGGGTGAGCAGCTCCTTGCTACCTGTCTTACCTACGACGACCTTATCCGAGCTCGGAATACACACGACTCCCAAGGGCATCAAGTGACGATACAACCAGGAGAAGTAAGAAGCATTCAGCCTTCTTCCTTTTGTACGAGCAATGATGCTGGGAGCACAGTCAGTTTCTAGATTCCAGATCCAAGTGGAAACGGCACTAAACAAAGACACTCGGTTCGGAGGCACGAGGCCTTGGAATCAAAAGTACTATCTACAGGGAAAAGCCGAGCAGAGCTTCGATATGCATATGGCCCAGGGATTCCGAATATCGGTCATCGGGTCTCAACTCCAATGCAAGCGAATCGACTGTAATGCACGAGACCAACCGTGGATGTAAACCAAGAAAATCCGCCGTCATTGTAAATTGAGAGTTGGAACGGATTTAGCAGCGTCATATTCTATCAGAAGCCTGGAAGTTTATGTTTCCAATGCTTCTATGTTGGCAGCTGCTAATGTATGCTACCTTTGTCTCATAGCGTGGAACTTGGAAACGCATTCTTGGACAAGACATGGCACCAACATTATATTGAACCTCACATACGATTCGACTCGTGACGACAACACCACGACCGATATCACACCCTCGCTTGATAAGACACTCGGCTCGAACAGCTATGTACTGGCTGTGACGTATTTCTAGCCCTGGGCAAAGTTTGATACTGGATCCATGTATACAACATCACTCTTGGCATCCAGGACCTCATTAAATCATATCGAATCAGCGAAGATGGATGCTTCTAAAACTTGATCAGTTGGTTCGGATCAGCGTTAAACGTGCTTGTTTCACTGGATTCCACGCGGAAAGAGGGGAAGATCGGTATGATTTAGTTGCAAAGGAGATATATTGCACATACCTAATTTCAGCCACACCAGAGTGTAGATAGGTAATACACTGGCAATCTAATTCGACAAGGAATCCACGACTAGGCATCCTGCACGATGAGAAGGGTCAGTGTTTTGCTAAACACTGCGCATGTTGGTTTGTTGGCTTGGCCAAGACTTGTGGGAAGGGGATGAGATGAGATGGTCACCTTGACTCTTGAGGATGACCCTTCTAGACGAACTTGATAAACCACTAGATGGATAAGAGTTGTTTGATTTGCAACGACGTTCTGTGCCGATCTAGAAATTCTCTTGTCATCCATTCAATGCCATGATGCTACTTGAGAAGACGAGATGGGTTTTTGGGGCGTCATTTACTTCCTGGCCACTTGTTACGGCGATACCTTGCTCAGTCCATCATATTCGACGACGCTGAGCTCCATCAAATGTCATTACCGTTGGTCGGGTCTAGACTTTTGAATTGCAGTGTTTCAGGGCATAATTCCGACCCTAGCAATGACATTGCTACCCCGTTTTCGTCAGTACCCCACTTTGGGCATCTTGGAATACCCTCACTTTTAAATGCACAACATCAGTAACTTAATCATTTCTCTCCAAATTAAAGTCAAATTAACTATCTAATGAGGGATATTCATCACCTGGCTCTTCTATATATATTGATATAGTTTGGGATACGCCTTTTAGTGTTTTGCATGACCTTTTTGCATGCTGACTTTTTAGCTGTTCTGCAAATTTGATTGCCAAGGCGGCTGTAGAAGTCCCTGATCTTGTTTTCTGAGGTTGACTTAGTCCTGATAGCCTCAACAGACCTTGAGAACTTCATCTTGACTTCTGGGTGACGTTGGATAAAGCGACTGACCCAGTTATGGCCAATGGTCTGGGGCTTGGTTGCTTGGTTGGTCATTAGCCGGGCAAATGCACGAGTATTCTACTTAGTCGGGGCCCGGCCAGCTGTTTCTTCATTCAATATCCAATTGGCAAGGCTGTCTTCTTCTATCGGCGAGAGGTTTTGGGCTTTTTCCTTCGCCTTTCGTGCCGTCGTGCCGCCATTGAGTCGATGTTGAAGAGTACTTTTGGAATATAGTGCTTCTTACTAACTGGCACCAAAGGCGCCGTTCCTGAGTCTTGAAGAGCTTCGGGAATACGATATTCTCGTTCTAGAGCCATTTCTAAATAAAATGATATAGATAAAAAGCTCAATTGATCTATTGTTAAAGTGTTGTGAGCGAGTGTATTCTAATTGATCTCTTGAGAGGAGTTAATGACGATGTGCCCAAAGTGGGGTACTGACGAAAACGGGGGTAGTACCGGTAATGCTAGATCTTAAGTGCATGCTGCTAATAAGAAGTTACTTCTTATTAAGTTGCAATAGTTTTGGTCCCCGCCGTGGGATCTTTCATTCCGATGCGTCTGCGATAACCCGGCGATAGCCCCTTTCGGCATAGCTGACGAAGTGACAAAGTGAGGCCCCTTCATTTTTAACATTAGCGATATGTAGCATTAAAAGGTGGGCGGTTATGGGGGAGCGGTTGTTGTTGTTGTAGGGGGTGACTTACTGACACTTGTAGATCCACAAATCACGTCAACTTCACTACGTGAACATTCATCTTTCCTTCTTCTTCCTTGCATTCATCACATTGCAAGCTCGCGCTCCGATGCGCCCCCACTAGCATTGAATCTCCATCTCAATTGAACCCTCCAACCCTCTCCCGTAATGGCGCGCTCACCAGGTCAGGATGAAGCCTCCGAGACAACTCCCCTTCTTGTCGGTGGAGCACTCGCCCCAGATACCGACACCGAGGCATCGGCGCTCGTAGAGGTCCCGTCTCCCGTCTCCGAGTCTACGGATAAGCCTTTGCCCAAGCTGCAGCTCTTCCTCCTTTGCTATGCTCGTATGACGGAGCCCATTGCCTTCTTCTCCATCTTTCCATTCATTGCCCAGATGGTCAAGAGGAATGGTAATCTCCCGGACACGGATATTGGTTTCTACAGTGGCCTCATTGAGTCGCTGTTCTCGGCTACCCAGATGGTCGTTCTAATAGGATGGGGTCGTCTCGCTGATCGTCTCGGTCGGAAACCGATCCTAGTCACCACTCTAATCGGCACCGCCGTTGGTCCTGCGCTGTTTGGCGTCGCCAGGACTCTGCCACAGATGGTCATCTTTCGCTGCCTAGCCGGCATCTTCTCCGGCTCCAGTCTCGTCATCAGGACTATGGTCTCGGAGCACAGCACCCCCAAGACGCAGGCCCGCGCCTTCAGCTGGTTCGCATTTGCCGGAAACTTGGGCATCTTTATAGGCCCCATTCTCGGCGGCGTTCTTGCTGAGCCCGCGCATCAGTACCCTCGAGTCTTCAAAAACCTTCAGTTCTTCGAGGACTATCCCTACGCGCTGCCTGGTTTTGTGACGGGCTTTATCAGCGCTACGAGTGCTCTATCTAGCGCTCTCCTCCTCAAGGAGACGCTCAAGGCGAACAAGACGGATAGCCGCAACAATGCCACTCCTTCAGAGCCACCGCTGTCAACGTGGGAGCTCCTCAAGTACCCCGGTGTTGGCATTGTGTTATGGAGCTACAGCCACGCCATGTTTCTTGCCTTTGCCTTCACAGCCATCCTTCCCATCGTGCTCTTCACGCCCATCCGCCTCGGCGGTATTGGCTTCGAAACCTTCCAGATATCCATCTACATGGCCATTCAGGGCGCCAGCCAGGCCATCTGGCTTCTACTCGCCTTCCCGGTACTGCAGCGCCGCCTCGGCACAAAAGGCGTCATGAAGCTCTGCGGCATAGCATACCCCTTCTTCTTCGCCGGCTACATCCTCCTGAACGCGCTTCTGCGTGCCGATACCCCCACGGCCACCGTTCTCTTCTGGACGATAGGAGCCTTCGTCGCCGTCATCGGACCTGGCGTCTCAATGGCTTTTACAGGCGTGCAACTCGCCGTCAACGATGTGGTGCCAGACTCTCACATCCTCGGTACGCTCAATGCTCTCGCCCTGACCTTTTCAAGTGCTGTCAGATCCATCGTGCCCGGTGCTGCCACTGCCATCTTTGCCATCGGTGTGCGAGGTCAGATCATCTGGGGTTACCTCGCATGGGTGATACTCATCCCGCTCTCCATAGCGTTTGCCATCGGATGTGACTATCTGCCCGACGGTAGACAGCCCGTGAAAAAGGATGGTGATGAAGAGAGTTAGAGTGTAGGGGAATCTGACATACATGGCGACTGGTTATATCCAAAGGCTCTAACTAGTCATGTCTGGAAAAGTAGGATAGATTATAGATCCAAGGGACAAGGCATTCTTGACAATTATAGACGCAAGTCATCACTCGAATTTAAGGCAGCATGTGAACTCGATAATTAAAACATTCAAGATTTCTAGCTAAACAATACCATACGCCTCACACATGAACCACCTCCGATTCTATCCGTCATTTCTGAGAAAAATATGCGCAAAGAGATAACAAGCATCAAGCATAACACCACATAAATGCCTCCGCTCAAAACGGTAGAGTAGAACAAC
Source organism: Fusarium domesticum (assembly GCA_013618395.1). Taxonomy (NCBI): domain Eukaryota; kingdom Fungi; phylum Ascomycota; class Sordariomycetes; order Hypocreales; family Nectriaceae; genus Fusarium; species Fusarium domesticum. The sequence continues at coordinate 14,826 of JABFEV010000445.1, read as the reverse complement.
ACATACATGCACTCCCAGGTAACATCACCCTCTTTACTGCTGGAGGTACTTGAGAATCTGCTCCCTCTCCTCAACTGGCATAACCCTCAACACCTCGCGCACACCAGTCCAGCCAGCCTTGGCGTGACCGCGGACGACGCTAGCAACCTCAGCCGCCAGAACCTCTGACTTGAGAGCGTCCACCTTTTCGCCGATAGCCTTACGCTCAGTCTCGTACCACTCCGTGACGCCCTGGTCATCCTTCTCCCAATCAACAATAGCAGACCAGCTGCGGAGCAAGTGCAGGTACTTGGCACGAGTCTCAACATTCTTGGCAGCATTCTGGCCTTGCGTGCTGATGATGGTGGAAGTCATGCGGCGGAGGATGTACTCCTCGTTGAGACGGCGACGCAGACGCCAGTAGAAGAAGCGACGGGCGTTGATCCACTTGAGGTCATCACGAATGACACCCTTGGCCTTCATGCGACCAGCACGGTCGTGGAGGTCGGCGAACTGAATGGCAATCTGAGCATAGACAGGCAGCAGCTCCTTCTCGCGGGTGACCATTTGCTTCTTAATCTCGTCCGTCTCCTCGGGAGACAGATTGGGGCCCTCCAGCTTCTTCTTCAAGCCGGCATAGGTAGGATCCGAGCGGGCCATGGTGCTGACCTGCTTGTCCTTGCGATACTTGATACCAATAATACCCTCAGGCTCCAGGACACCACCACGGGCTTCAACATCGGCATACATCTCCATGGCAGCAGGGTTGATAGTAGGGTCAACAACGACCCAAGATCCACCACGAAGCTCACCGAAGGGGGGGATGTAGATGAAGACGGGCTGCTCGTACTTGACCAGGGCATCAACGATGAAAGAACCATACTTGAGCACCTCGTTGTACATGTCGCGTTGGCCACCGGAGAAACCACGCCAGTTGGCCATGATCATGAGAGGCAGCTGCTCACCATTGTTGAAGTCGTTGATAGCCTGGGCAGTCTTGAAAGCAGAATTGGGGTACCAGACACCGCCCGCCTCGTTGCTGACCTGTTCCATCGAGTCGGGGTTGGCAGGATCGGCAGGGGTGATGTTCTCAACGGACCGAACCTCGACAGCAATGACACCCATAGGAATACCACCAAGGCGAGCACGGCCGACGACCACGGTCTTAGCCCAGCCGCCAAGCGCCTCGACGAAGGAGTTCTTGTCGAACAGACCAGACTCAAAGGTACCGTCGTCGCATTCGCGACCGGAGATCATGTGTCGGACATCGTAAGGCTGCTTCTGAGGAGGGGAGAAGGTGATGTCACGATCCCAGTCATCCGTACTAGGGCTGACGGGAACCGGGCTGTTGCGCTTCTCGGGAACGAAAGACATCCACTCAACAATCTTGGAGACACCAGCAAAGTCATCGTTAGCAGTCATATGAGAGACACCGTTGCGGTACATGATCTGTGTGCCACCAAGCTGAAGGTTGGAGGTGTAGACCTCACGACCGAGCAGGTTGTTCAAGGCGGGGGCACCAGTGAGGATGATGGGCTGGCCCTCGATCTGGACGGCTCGCTGACCGAGGCGAACAAGGTAGGCACCAATACCGACGGATCGGCAAGTGACGAGAGTAACTGTGAAGATGTCGTTGTAAGCTCGGCTGGTGGCACCGGCGATGAGACCAGATCCCCTCAGGCACTCAACACCAAGGCCCTCCTCCTTGCCAATGATGGTGATGATCTTGTGTCGCCTCTCGCCATTCTCCGAGACCTCCTCGGTGATGACATCCTTTTCAAATCGCTTCTTGAGCTCATCGTCAAGGTAGAGGTAGCGGAAACCAGCATCCTGCTTGTGCTCGTCGTTCCAAGCAATCTTGAAGTGAGCCATGAGCTCATCGGCAAGGCCAAGGCGGGCACCAGAGTTGGCAGACAGGTAAATACGAGGGATGCCAAGCTTGCGAGCGAGCTCCGTGCACTTGTAGAAGAAGTCGTCCTCCTTAGGTCCGAAGGAACCAATCTTGTAGGTGATATCGTTGGCAATGACAATGAAGCGACGTCCGTTGGGGTACTCGGGTGTTCGTGCCTTGAAGATCCAGCCGACCATACCGCAAGTGTTGGTACCAGGCTCACGGTTCACCTCGTCGAGGCTGTCCTTATCATCAAGGACAAGCTCGGTGAAGCTGACGCAATCGCCGGTCTTGGGCTGCTGAGAAGCCAAGCTGGGCTGGGTCTTGACGGCCTTCGACCACGAGTTCTGGATGGCCTGTCGGAACAGCTCAGGGAAATCGTATACGTACTGTGTACCCATAAGATGAGCCTTGTAACGCTTAGGCTGGAGCCAGTTCTTGGTCGCATACGGCGTGGAGACAGGCATGAGGTGCATGGAACCCTTCTCCTTGGTGCCACCAATGCTGTGGAAGACCCAATTGCCCTTCTCGGACTTGCGCTCCGCATACATGTCGACATCGACAACGTAACCAGAAGTGTTGGTGACCACGACACGAAGAGGGTAGGGGCTGCCTGTCTGAGGATCCGTGCAGATGATACGGATCTCGACCTGAGCAACACGAAGGCGCCAGCCTCGGATGCCGAATCGATCCAGGAAACCCTGAAGGCTCTCCTCGACCTCTTGAGGCTGGAGCTGGAAGACAGGGGTAAAGTTGATAAAGACGTGGTTCAGATCCGAGTTGTTGTTGCCAATAATCTCCAAAGCATCAAAAATGTCGTTGATGACGCGATCGGCCTCAGAGATGAGATACTCGGCGGTGGGAATCTCATCACGAAGACGGCCAGGTCGAATGACAGCACGGGTAAAGTATCGCTTGTCGGTGTCCACATTCTTGCCAAGAGCCTCGTAAACGTGTATGCTCTTGTTCTCAGTGAAGACAGGCTTAATCTGGAACTTGGCAAGACGTCCAAGTTCAAGCTGGAAAGCAAGGGCAGGTTCGCTATGACGGATGCTGTCGTCTTCGTTGTAGTGGGGACCACGGAAGGTGTAGTATCCGGGATAAGAGCCGTCGTTGTGACCGCAGATGAATGTTAAACGACGGACTCCCCGAGCCAGCATTTCATCCTTGAACTGCTCGACAATGGGCAAGATGCGTTCCAGGGTATCGCGATCACCACGGCTCTCGGCATCCCTGATGGCAACGTTGATGACGGCTGAGAGCTCTTCATCCTCTGGCTTGACAGGGGCAGCGGGCTTTCGCTTACCACTCAAGTCTGGGATGAGGCCAGGGGTACTCTTCTTCTTCTGCCTCTGCTCGGTAGCAAGAGTGTCGAGGGCCTTCTGGATGAGATCCTCCGCCTCGTCTATGTACTTGCAGGGAACGATGACACCCTTGCGTGTGGGCTCATCGTCCCACTTGGAAGACAGATAGGACATGTCACTGATCGAGTGGATTCGCTTGAAGTTGAACTCACCACCGCTGGGAGTAGCGGGAGTGGAGGGAGCAGCCGATTGGAGGGGAAGGCCGAACTCGGTCTGGCCGATCTTGCGAAGCTGGAAGTCCCATGAAACGAACTGGGGAGCGTCGTTCTCATCCTGATGGTACTCAATCTGCTTCAGAATGTAGGCACGGTACGCACGTCGCACGTAAACCTCGAGGGAAGCCAGAGAAACCCAAGGGTCATCGTGAGCGAAGAAAAGCGGCAGCACATCGAAAACGGTGTACTTGGAGTCGACGACCTCCTTGATGATCTCCAAACTGGGCTCTCGGTGGTCCCAGCCAGCCTCACCATATCGTGACTCAACAACAGAGGATCGGAGAATGTGCTCCATCTGAGAGGTTCTCTCCTCCAGAGAGGGGAGCGAACACTGAATCATGATCTCACGAGCCTTCAGAGAGACCTTGGAAGTGTGTCGCGAAGACTGAAGGTCGGTGAGCAGACGGAGAGTCTCGCGAAGGTTCTTGGCGATGTTTCCAGCGTTGGGCTTGTTGGGACGGTATTCCTCAAGGATGGCAAGTATCAGAGAGCTCTTGGCGCTGACGCGGCTGTGGGAGAGTACGGTGTGGACAACCTTCATGATGTCGTCTTTATGTTGGTCTCGGAGCTTGAGGACTACGGCATCCTCTTGGGGCTGGTTCATGAAAAGATTCTCAACCTCCCAGTACTCTGTAAGTAGGCCTCTGATAACGCTGAGCTCTCGCGACTTTTGCCCCTCGGTATACATGTCAATGACCTCGGTCAAAGGAGCGAGGGTGGTCTTGAGCATCTCGGCATCAGCAGCGGGAACATTGTCCTCGAGGAACTTATAGAAAGCCTTGCCCAAGGCCTTGGCGGGAAAATCAGCGTGCCGAGACTTGGATCGTTCAACAATCTGAGTGAACTGAGCATCGAGCTTGTGAGGCATACGAGCGTGGAGAGCAGAGAACTGAGCGTTCCACTCGCTGTAAGGAAGCTCGGGGTTACGAAGGACCTCGATGAGTGCCTTGAGCGAAGGGGCCATGATGATCGAGTTGTCGTAACCCAAGAGGATGTTGCGAAGGACGTTGTAGAGGAGAGTAAATCGCTGAGAGGGCTTGGATCCAACAACGACGGGGTCTTCATACGCGGGTAGCTTATCAACAAAGGCCTGGGCCTGCTTGACACGGCTAGGGTCGTCCAGGGCAAGTATACCGAGGATGTCACCTGCCTCGAGAGTGGCTCCAGGCTGCTTGATGAGCTGGACAATACCATCTTCCTGAGCGATGAGGGGCATGTACATCTTCATGACCTCAACCTCTGCGTAGGGTTGACCAGCACGAATGTGAGAGCCGTTTTCGACGCTGTACTTGACGAGCTTGCCAGGGCTAGGGGAACGGAGCTGGGTAGGGTCGTTCTCCTGTTCGAGCAAGCAGGTCTTGCTGTCGACGGAGAGACGAGTGGCGCCAACCTCCTCCTTCCAGTAGACGTTGTGACTACGTCCATCGAGCAGGATAAGCAGACCACCATCGCTCAGAGCACGAACACCAACTGAACATTTGGAGCCATTGATAAAGAGATGGTAGCTGTCGGGGCTAGCACGGGTAGCAGTGAACTTGTATCTGAAACCCTCATAGATGAAATCAATGGTGAAGACCGTCTTGAGGATATCCTTGGAGGGCACCTGACCCTTCTCAAGTCCAGCACGGTACTCCGATATGCAGTCCTCGCTAGCAATGTGTGCCTTGGTAACAGCACCACACACAACAGCAAGCATAGTCTCTGGGCGCTCGGCGGTGAGTCGCTTGGAGATGAGCTCATCCAGCCAGCCGGTAGAGATGGTGTTCTCCTCAAAAGCCTCAGTTTCCAGAAGCTTGATGAGATATTCGACGGTGGTTCTGAAGTCACCACGAATGCTCAACTCTTTGAGGGCCATGACCATGTGTTTCCGCGAAGCCGATCGGTTCTCGCCGTAGGCGAAAATGTGGCCGAACTGACTGTCGGAGAAACTGTGAATGCCACCCTGTGTACCGACGGAGAAGTAACCCCAGACGTTGGAGCTACTCCTAAAGTTGAGCTCGTGCATGACACCGTTGGAAGGCTTGAAGCCCTCACCTGGGTCCTCGGAGGTGATTCGACAGGCGGTAGTGTGGCCTTTGGGTTGGGGTCGTCGCTGGCTCAGAGAGGTGTTTTCGTTCTTGAACTCGAAGTCGATCTCGCTCGAGGTCTTGGGGTCGACGCCATAGAGCATTCGAATGTCACGGATTCTATGAAGAGGTAACCCCATAGCAATCTGAAGCTGGGCAGCAGGCAGATTGACACCGCTGACCATCTCGGTAGTAGGATGCTCGACTTGAAGACGAGGGTTCAATTCGAGGAAGTAGAACTTGTCATCGGCATAAGAGTAGAGATACTCGACGGTACCGGCCGAGACGTAACCGACAAGCTTACCGAGACGAACAGCGGCGTCCTCCATCGCCTTGAAGGTGTCGGCCTTAGCAATGGTGACGGGGGCTTCCTCAATAATCTTTTGGTGTCGGCGCTGGACAGAGCAATCACGACCAAAAAGGGAGATGTTATTGCTGTACTGATCGGCAAGAAGCTGGACCTCGAGATGTCGAGCATTGCCGGCCAGCTTCATGATGAAGATGGGGGATCCAGGGATCTCACTGGCCGCAGCCTTGTATAGGGCCTCGAAACCGTCCTCGGAACTGGCCTTTCGGATACCCTTGCCACCACCACCCTCGGAGGCCTTGATCATGACGGGGAAACCAATCACCTTGGCAGCTTCCAAGCCCTCCTCCCATGAGGAGACACAACCTTTGGCGTAAACATCGTCAGCGACGGTGACGATGTCGTTGCTGTCCACAGCAACATCATCCACACCGGTGCCTGACCAGGGAATACAAGGCACCTTGGCATGCTGTGCTACAATTGTGGAGGAAATTTTGTCACCGAGCGATCGCATAGCGGATCCGGGAGGACCGATGAAGACGATTTTCTTGGGGGAGGCGGCCAGCGACTCTGGCAGTGTGGGGTTCTCGGAGGCATGACCCCTAGAAAGATGAATGAGCTCACGCCGACGATTTCAACGTCCCAGGGACTGTGTATGGGTGAAAACTTACCATCCAGCCCACACGGCGTGGACGTTCATACGCTCTGCGATATCGACGATGAGCTCGACGTTGGCATAGTTGTGGTTATTGGTGCCTCCAGGGACCTCAACATAATGGTCCGCCATTCGGATATACTCTGCGTTGGCTTGCAGATCTTCGGGAGTGGCCATGACGGTGAAGTGAATGGCTCGCTCGTCGCCGAACGTCTCGTAAGCCCATTTTCGGACTGATCGAATCTCCTTGACGGCCGCAATACCGTTGTTGGCAATGAGGACCTATAGAGAAGGGTGCGGTTAGCTCAGGAGTTCTAGGATCACGCCAGCATATTGACTGAGGGAGGCGAGGGTTTTGCCAAAAGGAGGATTCGGGGTTCTGAATGGCACTGCAACGGAGACAAGAAAACTTACGTTTGTAATGACAGTGTGACCATCGTGTTCGGCCACAAAGTCCTTGACCTTGCTTGGGGGGGCATTCGCCAGTCTGTTGCCCCCTATGAAGTGGTCTGCAATATTGAATCTCTCGGCATATGAAGCCTTTCCATTCGCCTTGCCGTTGACATAGGGCACCGATCGCCCATTGGCACCCTCCTGGGCACCACCCACGATCTCAGTCATCGCTGCAACGTCTGGTTGGGGTATATGAGAAGAAAGCAAAGAAAAGGAGAGAAGAGAAGACGCTTGGCGAAGAAAGAGAGGAGTATGATTATTGGAGGGGGGGATGTTGACGAGAAGGAGGAGAAAAAGTTCGAGAGTCGGAGGAAGAGGAGAGAAGATGGAGATGGAGATGGAGATGGATTGGATGGAGAATATAATTAGAGAGAGCTTTCTCTAGTAAGTACTTTCTCTTCGCTCGGGGTGTCTCAGGGTGTCATGAGCCAGCAGCAATTGGGAGCGGGCAGGCACGGCAGGGGTGAGCAGGGGTAGCTCCGGCCGAGAGAGAAAAAATCCAATGGAAATTCCTGGGCTGTTGGGGAGAGAGATTGATTCGGTACTGTACGTAGAGGCGCGCTAAACAGCACAGTACGTATAGAAGGGTGAAGAAGATGGAAGCCCAATTTCAGCAAAGAGATTTGGGGTTATTAGGTAGGTAGAGAGAGGCAAAGGATGAGAAGAGAGATCTAGATGAAGGACGAGAGGAATGCCCAGTCTGTATAATAAAGAAGTATTAACTATTCTTCTTCTTCCTTCCTTCCTCTTGTCGTTGTTCTTCTCAACGAGGGCGAATGAGATGGGATGGAGAGATGAAAATGCGAACACACAATGCAAGTGTCAGATCCAGTGAAGAGGAAGTCTGGCATTTCTATCTTGAACAATTCCAACTTGACAACTTTTGATTAAATCTACCGAAAGCCAATTGGTTCCCAATTGTTTCAACGGGTTGTTGAACATGAGCCAAGTCGTGCGTGTGTCAATAGATTCCCTTTTTGCCAGGTGTTGACCAGTGGCAAGCTCCCCGCAGCTGCAAGAAAACGTGGGAAGCTCCAGAACTGTTGGGACATGGAAACCTCACGAAATAAAAGAGAGACGAAAGTGACCCCGGCCATCAGCCGAAGGAGGGGGGCTAAGGGAAAGTCAGGGAGGACACAGTGGTGGGAAAAAAAAGTGACACAGGTCCCAAGATTACAACCAACGAGTTGGTGGTTCCCATGCCCCAAAGAAAAATTGAATGAGTCTGGTGGATCTCATTTTTCTGCTTCCCGTCCCTCACTTTCTCCAGGGTCTGAAGAACGGATTGGATGGGATTGAGGAAGCCAAAAAGAAGAATCCACTTTTTGACGATCACTCTTCACACACCAAATGATGGGCCAGGGGGGCGCGGCCCCGGGGTGCGGCGGTAGATGGAGACCCCGCCAGGTGGGTTTCGGGACCCGGACTCCGGTAAAATCGGAGCCCGTCGTAGTTCTTTAAGGGGCGGACGGGGGTTATATACGAAGGAGATGATGGAGGTCTGGTGATGTTTATAAGATTTAGAAATGTTGGATGATTGTTTGACAAGACATATTTAGATCATGGTCTGCTATTTGCATGCAGAAGTTATTAGACCTTTGGTCATGATAAATCAAGACCAGGCACGAAGCCACCAAGAGTGGAACCCACGGGACACATATCATCAACCAAACCGTTTAGATACAGACAATACTGGTACTCTCTATCGTAAGAAACACATTGAGTTAGAATTAAGCCTTGTCCTCGATTCAAACCCACACCAATCCAACACACGACCCTTCATCAACTACATCTCCATACTACAAAGTACATACCTTAATGCCCAACCAGACCAGGTAAAATCTCCAACCTCATGCTCTACAAGGCTGAGATCTCTCAACATGATGTTACCTGTTCTGAACCCCTTGTCATTATCACAGTTAGCTTGCGTCCGGGACCCCCCTTGTCCAGGCGGCCTTCTCAATTCCCTTCTTCTCCAATATCCCTCGGTGACGTCTGCCTCGGACATCCTCTGATCCGTGAGGGTGGCTTCGAGGCTGTTTGGATCAGGCGCTCTTGATTGGGGAACTTTAATAGTTGGTGTTGAATCTAGATTGAGATGTTAGAACATGTCATTATCGAGTAACACCATGGGAGAGTCTGTTTGATATCATGAATACCTTGATTTCTCCTACACTATTCTGGCGAGCAGTGTCGGCCAAATCATTGAGCGATCACCGATGGCTGATAAAGATATCCCACCGTTTACATCCTCTTGATTACTATGCCTCTCTAATCGCCTCCTCACCTTGTCATAGCTCAAAAAACCCATCATACCAACAACACGCCAAACACTATCTCACACTGTACAGCCATCATGCAAACTCCCCCTCCTATTCCCGTCAATCCATGATAACCACCAAGACATCCCAATATACACATGCCCCCTTATCACGTCTTATCACAAACCCACCATCAACCTTTTCCTTTCCAGGCATGAATTCAACAACCACATCTCCCGCATTCCAACAAACAGACCCTCCTTCACAAAAAAAAAAAAAGAAAGATTGGAGAAGGGGAAGAGGCAGCACATTGCCGTATGGACACTAGCGCGCGAGAGAGCCCGAAGTGTGGGAAAAATTAACACTGCTTCCTTCCCCCAATTGTTGAGTTCCCCATCCCGTCCGTTGCCCCTGCAGCCAGCCAGTCATCTCGAGGGATCCCACCCCAGTGGGGGAGGCAACAGATCTGGCAAGGAACAGAGCCGCACACGCGTTTAACAGAATTGCCGGCCATCCTCCGAATCCCCAACACGTTGGTTATGGGAGAGTTGCGATGGAGCCGAGCCGAGGGAAACGTACAACGTATTTACGAGGGTGGAACGGACGGACGGGTTGAATATGTAACTTATATCTCATCAAGAAATGCCTTTCATGAACACCCTGGATCTATTCTCAATATTTGCGGATTATGTATGATAGAGCTTAATCTACATTCATCCACTACTGCAAACCAGCTCTGTCACTCAGTGCACCAAATCTAGATGTATGAATAATACCAACGAAAGGCACATTCATCTCCTACTACATACACAAGGGCACATCTAACATCATGATACGTCACAGTATACTAAATCAAAGACTAATTAATGAACGTTGGTAATTTGGTATATAGAAGCGAACGAACACCATCTAAACCAGGTATTCTAGTCCCAGACCATGGCCCAGTACAGCAAGTGACGTCTCCACGTCTCCAATCTTGTATACACCTTCTCCAATACCAGTAACCACTCCTCCCATCTCTTCCGTCCCCATTCTTCTCTTCTCCAGGTGACAAAGGAAAGAATATGTAAAGTACTAAACGCGAGCTGTTTCTCTCACCCTTATTCAGCATCACACCACCCCCCAAACCACTGACATTCCCGCGAGGTCTTCCGCCAGGGCTAAAGTTCCAGAACGGTAGCCTTGCAGCATCTTCTCCAGTATCATCCGCCCCTTGGTCTTCTTATCAAGCCCATCTCAGCAGATGCAGCAATAGGCTTAATCACTGGCTCGCTTCCAAGCGCGCACACCCCTCCATGTCTAGGGCCCAAGCCGGGGTCGCCATGGAAAGGCAAGGGCGTAGGGACTGGGAAATAAGGCGTAGGTGTAGGGCGATGCTGGGCCCTCTGTGCTCCCAAAAAGACAAAAGAAATAAGTGTGCAAATGCCATCTCTTCATAACAACCATGAACCCCTGATGCTGGAACCCAAGTTTTAACCAAACGACAAGTAACGGGCATAAGCCTCATGTATGCAAGTTTTTGCCGGACAAGAGGGAATTCCATAATCTTCACCAACACCGTCTTCCATTCTTGAGTACGCCTGCCGTAAACCATGCCCGGCCGCCTCGCCTCTAGGAAGATGGGAATAAGTAAGGCGAGGACGGCATAAAGTGAAACCGCTTGAACCGCTGTAAAGCAAAGTAAACCAAAAAGGAAAAGTGGACATAAAAAGAATTGAGCCGTGCGGTGAGAGACGTGTTTAATATGTCTCTCCCAGGTCGCTCAGCTTCCTTTGTCCAGAAACGCTTGACCTCAAGGCACTGTTGCTAATCCGTCGACTGCCACTTTGGCGCCGTACCGACGACATTGGGATTCCACTGCCATGAGCGGGAATGCCACTGACACTGTCGCCCGTCTCCTCTCTCCGGCTTGGCGTTCTGAGCTCGTCTTCATCTTCCTCTTCTAGGTCAAGCTGGCTCATGCTGGCTGAGTGTCCGTGCAGAGGGCCTCCCATTGATGATCGTGGACGACCCATGGGAGTCCGTGCCCCTGAAAGGGAGGTTCGCGACACTGGCCTTGGGATCATATCTGTTCGAGATGGAGGCCGAGCATACGAGGAGACACTAGCACGCGAGCTTGGACGGCTGGCATCAGAATCAGGGCCTCCTCTATTTGGCAGAGGTCCAAACGACAGTCGGCTTACCCCGGACGTACTAAGCCTGGGGACGTGGCTACCCTTAGACGTAGTGGAAGGGACATTAATAGGCGTTTCGTCACCAGCCATCGAAGAGGCAGAAGAACCAACAGTACGCTTACGAGAACGGATAGTAACCGTCGAAGGCACGTTGATATTGCCATTGATGGAGGATCGAGGGGACGGTCGTGGGGGCGTGCGCATTGGCCCGGGAAGCTTAGATCGTGCCGAGTGCACACGAGCCTCGAGACGCTGCATCTGGGCTGTAAGAGTTCGGATATGAGTGAGAGAGTTGGAAGCAGGGAGTTTGTGAGAAGCCGAGCGAGGTCCGACAGCACGGTTCGCCGGAGTACGCATAGTTGTCGTGCCGCCAGTCGAGATGCGGCTTCCTGGCGCTCGAGTCGCCTTGGTAGGAGGCTTTGCGCGAGGCTTGGGTGTAACACTGTTGTCGGCGGACGGGAGTCGTGACCGACCAGCTGCCCTTGTTGGCGCAGGCGTTCTTGTCGACGCTACCTTGGGAAGAGGGGCCGATGCGTCAGACATGGGCGGCGAAGGAGGGTCGCGAAGTTCAGAAAGATTATCGTCGATGAGGGACGATTTTGAGTCCGGAGGGGTCGTGATAAGGGGCGAGCTGGCGGTAGAGTTGGGGGAGGCGTCAATGTTCTTGTCAAAGGTAGGTGATCCGAGAATCGAAATATCGGTAGAGATGGCCGAGAGATGGCGAGACTCATGCTTTTTGATCTTGTCTTGCAAAAGTTCAGCTTCGATCTTAAGGTCTCCCAGCTCTTCTCGGAGTCGCTGTGATTCGATGCGGAGTTGCTCTCTTTCTTGCTCGCCAATCTTGATCTCTTCCTCCATCAAAACTGCCCTCTCGATGGCCTGGTTGTAGTTGGATTCCATATCCTCCAGCGATGAGGTGGTGTTGCGCGCCTGTCGCTCAAAATCATCGTTGGCGACCTCGATATCCCTCAACTTTAGCTGTAGGGTTCGGTTCGTATCTCGAAGCGTTGTGATTTCCTTCTCGAGCTGGTTCTGTTGTGCGCTGGCCTCCGTCTTGGATTCTCTGTATTTTCTCTGCGCAGATCATAATCAGCGTCCCGTCTGGTATCCTGCTTCTGGCCAGCTAAAGCGAAAAGCCATGATCTGTGACCTACCTTCCATTCCTCAACCTCAAATCCCAGTGTCTCAGCCTTTTCTTGTAAGACACGCTCTTGCTTCTCGGCTCGCTCAATATCCTTCTCCAACTCCTGCTCGAGTTCCCTGCTCGAATCTCTGAACTCGGCAAGTTCAGACTCGAGCTGCTCGTATTGCGACTTGTACCAGTTGAGAGTATCTTCAGAGCTAGCGCCCTCACCGGGCGGCGATGAAGGGGGCTCTGAAGCCATCGCGGCAAGTCCTCTTCGTCTTGGTGGTTAGGTTTACTATCTGGGCCGCGGGCGCATGGACACTGGTGGGTTGGCGATGGTGAGCGCAAGGGGCTAGTCGGGATGGCAGGCTCGGTGGTTGATATGCAGAGGCGTCGCAGTGAAGCAGCGATATGCGCGGTCGGTGTCGGCGATAGTAGATGGTGTATGTCGTTTGTCGTGGTTTCTTTTTACTGATCACCCTGCTATCTGCCACGTCCCATAGTCAGTTGACATCACTCACGAGAACAGGCGGGAGGTGGGGGGATGGGTGTTGGGTGTTTAGACTCACCGATTCCGATGCCCCGATGCAGCCAGTTGTCTCAAGATGGATCCTTCGAAATAGATGGCCTTCTGATCGCAGTGAGACTTACCTTATGTCTTACCTTTATGCTGCGATACTGTTAGTCGACGCGGCCGCTGAAGCGCGGAGGTTCCTTGAGGGAGGAGACACCGCAATGTTGATTGTTGGATGTTGAATGTGTTAGTGTTTTGGACCTCTGCGACACATTACTGACCCCCCATTCTCCTTGAACCAGCGTCAGGCACTAAGCTTGTTTTGGTAGGGTCTCTGGCAGCCATGGGCAACAAGGCGTTGTTGATCCCGTTCGTGACCCCACTATTGGGCTTCAGTTGATGCTTTTGATCATGTGATCATGGTTTGCTTCCGTCATCCACCTTTGAGCCACACACAGCCACTTGATCAACTCTTATCCTGCCCTGAAGTAATTATAGGTTAAGTTGGACTGACGACAACCATCATGCATGATCTTGTATGGCAGCAAAGAGTACAGCAGTAAATAGTAAAAAGGATCAATATGTAGTTAAATTGATTTTTTGTTCTTATTTATGTTGCCTAGTTTTGAGAATTGTGCTTCGAGAGCAACTCAAAGTGTCGACCACCTCATCAAAGCATCGTTCAGATAATGGGTTTCTCTAACTTACACCTACCAAGACAAGCTGGGCGTAGTATCTAGACTGGCAAGAATGAATTGTATATTGCGATGGATAACATGTAATCATTCACTTCTAGACTTCCATACTTGTATCTTCACATTAGCAGGCTTGAGACTAACCGTATCTTGCCCGACGGTTATCAAGGGGACTCTGTCATGTCTCTGCTATGATTGGCTAGAAGAACCTCAAAGATTCCTCCCAGCACTTTGAAATCACCATTTACACGTGCGACAAGACGTACTATTACACTAAACGAGAAAATTTCCCCGTCATGTCTGCCCTGCAAAGTGGTTATGTTTAGCCTCGAGGTATTGCTCCTTCCATATCTCTTATATAACAGTCATCCCTGATCATCGAGTACCATCTTCAAATACAACGCCCTTTCGTACAAGACGTAGCAGAGCAACCACCGCCGTCTACTCCCTGAGTCGAACTTATTCATACGTCGCCATCAAGCCATGGCTGAACGCTCGGAGCCGTATGGACCTCTACAGATCCCCCTTCCGTCTCCTCCATCGAAGAATCGAGCCGAGAATCACGTCGTAGATGATATCGAAAACAGTGTCCCGGGCACAGAAAAGGCCCAAAGGGAAGAAAACATTTCGGCTTTCAAATCCCTCGGCTGGCTCGATCGCTTCCTGGCCGTCTGGATTCTTCTCGCCATGATTGTCGGCATAATCTTGGGCAACTTTGTCCCCTCGACAGGCCCAGCGTTGGAAAAGGGCAAGTTTGTCGGCGTGTCTGTCCCCATCGGTAAGACCTATAGCCTGCGAGCAACACGGATGATGCTGATGACCTGTTTCAGCTGTTGGACTGCTGGTAATGATGTATCCCATATTATGCAAGGTCCGATATGAGAGCCTTCACGAGATCTTTTCGCATAAAGACATCTGGAAGCAAATCCTGTTTAGCATTGTCGTCAACTGGATAGTTGCGCCCTTCTTAATGGTATGTTCACCTCTTCTCGTAGACTTGCGTCTGTTGTCTGATGATAGACTATAGCTTGGCCTCGCATGGGCATTTCTCCCGGACGAGCCAGAGCTCCGAGTCGGCCTCATCCTTGTCGGTCTTGCAAGGTGTATCGCGATGGTACCCCCCACC
>JABFEV010000444.1:18210-37673 GCA_013618395.1 Fusarium domesticum | reverse complement strand
AACTATTGTTTTGTACATGTTGACCACTGAGATTCATGGACTAAAAGAATCCATTGACTATATTCATGAACTTGTCTTAGAATAAGCAAGAATAAAGACGAAAAGGCAAACACATCAGTAGATCATTCACATATCAAAAGGACCTCAATCCATCAGTCCAGGCAGGTAGTTCGTCTGTCTTAACGTGCATCATCGGCCCTTTTTTCCTCTCCACGAGCAGGGGGTTTGAACTTAGTTGGGCACTGTCGGCCACGCACCAAAGAACGCTTGAGGTTCTGTGGGGTAAGATGTAGAAGCGATGGAACGATAAGGAGAGGGTGTTGTCAAAGAAGAATATAGAGGTTGTACGTGACAATGAAGCATGGGTTCTCTTTTGGATTTGGAAAGGAAGTGATGTGCGATCCAAACATCTGAGCAAAGAGGGGGAAGGGGAGGGGGAGAGGATATGTGTTCTGAGACATGGAATTGCCGGCTTGTACTTTTGTAAGAAGTAGTATACTGTATAGTGTATCCGATGTCACACATAAAAGGCACCGATGGTCTCATGTTTTCTATGATCGTTGAGACTCTTCTCATAGTGTTTACATACAACAAATCTAGGCTTCGAACACTTCTACTTGACTTGTCCCATTTCTAGTGCCTTTTTCTTTAATATTCCTATACTTTTACTGTTATCAGTATTGTCTTGTCGATCTATTCGGCCGATTGGCGGTTTTATCACCAAGTACATTGGCCAACAACATTCGTTAGTCAAAACACTCCTACAGCCACGTGGAACTGACTGACATGATATGGTATAGGACGGCATAGCTTAAATAAAAACGTCAGAAATGAAGACCACTTGGCTTACTGCAGCTCTGCTGGTAGTCGGCAGTGCAGATGCCAGGCTTGCCACCATTCCAGATTTTCCAGTTCAAGGCCGAAAAGTGAGTATGAGCGTGGATTGTGTTGTTTTCTGTCCGAATCGTCTATCATCTATCCCCATGTTTCTGTTTTTGATATTATTCCACCTTGTCTTGTTGATGATGTTTCCATCATGCCTCTCTTACGCGTTGCACAACGGGTAATAGCACCAATCGGACCAAGGCGGTGTATCATGCCTCCTCCCTTCTTTCCCATGCTGGATCGTACCTTCTGCACTTGTCACTGTCCTTCCTCACCGACGGGACAAGGCATTCTTGAGCATAACACAGCATATCAGTAACCGCTCACCGAACACAAGTATTCTATTGCAATCGTTAATGATCTCGTCACTCACTCCGTCCCCGCTCTGCCCCGAAGAGGCGATGCAATGTATTCTACGCTCGCTTTGACACTTTTTCTTCTTGCCATACTCTCTTTGGCACACTCGACTGACACCCAATCTTTACTACAGCTTGATTCGAGACAAGATGGCGAACTAGCATACTCACCGCCAATCTATCCTTCGCCATGGATGGATCCTCAGGCTGCTGGTTGGCAAGATGCTTATGCGAAAGCCCAGCAGTTTGTCTCACAGTTGACGCTACTTGAAAAGGTCAACCTAACAACTGGTGTTGGGTGAGTCAATCTAAAATCTCCAGAGCGATCCAGAGACTTCGCCCCCGATTACGTCTGTATGCTGACGGTACAATAGTTGGATGGCTGAACGATGTGTTGGCAACGTCGGTTCCATCCCCCGCCTCGGAATGCGCGGACTCTGCATGCAGGATGGTCCTCTAGGAATTCGTCTATCAGACTACAACAGTGCTTTCCCTACCGGTATTACTGCTGGCGCTTCGTGGAGTCGTGCTATCTGGCATCAGCGCGGCCTGTTGATGGGAACCGAAGCCCGTGAGAAGGGAATCGATGTTCTTCTCGGGCCTGCTTCTGGCCCCCTTGGCCGTGCTCCTACCGGAGGACGAAACTGGGAGGGATTCTCGGTTGATCCTTATATGGCCGGTAAAGCCATGGCCGAGACCATTATGGGCATTCAGGAAGCTGGTGTTATCGCAAATGCCAAGCATTACATTGGTAACGAGCAAGGTACGACTTAATACACTCTAGTCCTCGGAGTAATGCATCTAACCTCCTTACAGAACACTTCCGTCAGGCCGGTGAAGCTAACGGCCGTGGATTCAACATTTCCGAGTCCATGTCCTCCAACATTGACGACAAGACCTTGCACGAGCTCTACGCCTGGCCGTTTTCCGACGCTGTCCGAGCCGGAGTTGGCTCTATTATGTGCTCCTATCAACAAGTCAACAATTCCTACGGCTGTCAAAACTCTAAGCTTATCAATGGTGTCCTCAAGGGTGAGCTTGGCTTCCAGGGCTTCGTATTAAGTGACTGGCAAGCGCAACACGCGGGTTGCGCTACTGCTGCTGCTGGTCTCGACATGACCATGCCCGGAGATACCGTCTTCAACTCGGGACTTAGTTTCTGGGGTGCAAACTTGACCATTGCCGTTGTCAATGGTACGGTTCCGGAATGGAGAATCGACGATATGGCCATGCGTATCATGGCTGCCTTCTTCAAAGTAGGCAAGACTGTCGAGGATATGCCTGATATCAATTTCTCCTCCTGGAGTCGCGACACTTATGGTTATGCTCAGATGGCAGCACAGGAAAACTGGGAGCAAATCAACTTTGGCGTGGACGTTCGCTACGATCATGCACGGCATATCCGTGAATCTGGTGCCAAGGGCACTGTTCTCCTCAAGAACTCGGGCTCGCTTCCTCTCAACAAGCCAAAATTCCTTGCTGTCATTGGTGAAGATGCCGGACCCAACCTGGCTGGGCCGAATGGATGCAATGACCGCGGCTGCAACAATGGCACCCTTGCCATGTCTTGGGGTTCCGGTACTTCTCAGTTCACTTACCTCGTGACTCCTGATCAAGCTCTTCAAGCTCAAGCTCTTCTCGATGGCTCCCGGTACGAGAGTGTTGTGAGGAACAATCTGTGGGAGCAGACCCGAGCGATCGTCAGCCAACCCAATGTTACGGCTGTTGTTTTTGCCAATGCAAACTCTGGTGAAGGCTACATCGAGGTTGATGGTAATGCGGGCGATCGAAAGAACCTCACTCTATGGAATGAGGGTGATGATCTTATCAAGAATGTCTCGGCCATCTGTCCTAACACTATTGTTGTTCTCCATACAGTTGGCCCCGTTCTCCTGACAGAATGGTACAACAACCCCAACATCACTGCAATTGTCTGGGCTGGTGTTCCTGGCCAGGAGTCTGGTAATTCAATCACCGATATCTTATACGGCAAGACAAGCCCAGGCCGGTCTCCGTTTACATGGGGCCGTACTCGTGAGAGTTACGGCACTGATGTGTTGTATGAGGCCAATAATGGAAACGGTGCCCCTCAAGAAGATTTCAGCGAGGGCGTCTTCATCGACTACCGCCATTTTGACCGCCGGTCGCCAAGTACCGATGGGCGCAGCGCTACTAACGATACCGCTGCTCCCATCTACGAGTTTGGATTTGGCTTGTCTTGGACGACCTTTGAGTATTCTGACCTCCAAGTCCAGGCTCGCTCTGATGCTCCCTACCAGCCCACCAGCGGCGAGACCATTGCAGCCCCTGAGCTTGGTAACTTTAGCACCGATCTTTCCGAGTATACTTTCCCATCCGGTATCCGTTACATCTATCAATTCATCTATCCTTGGCTCAACACCTCGTCCTCCGCCGAGGAAGCTTCTGGTGATCCGGAATACGGCCAAACTGCTGCAGAATTCCTTCCAGAGAATGCTCTGAATGGCGCTCCTCAGCCAAGACATCCTGCTTCGGGTGCCCCTGGCGGTAATCCTCAGCTCTGGGATATTCTCTACACTATTACAGCCACAGTTACCAATACCGGCAACATTACTTCCGACGACATTCCTCAGGTTTATGTCAGCCTGGGAGGCGAGAACGAGCCTGTTCGTGTCCTTCGAGGATTTGAAAGAATCGAGAATATTGCTCCTGGACAAAACGTCACCTTCACCGCTGAGCTCACACGCCGTGACCTGAGTAACTGGGATGTGGTGTCCCAGAACTGGGTAGTGACTGATCAACCCAAGACGGTCTATGTTGGTAGCAGCTCCAGGAATCTACCGCTGAGTGCCACACTGTAGTAGTGATCTAAGGTCTTGATTGAAGGATACGACGGTTGGATAGTAGGGGGGGGGGGACGGCGTGCTGGAGCGAAAGAAGAGCCTGCATTGACTACTTCATGAGTTCTTGTATATATTTTCTTGTATCGATTCAATATCTATACACTCACAGATGGTTTGAGGAAGCCAAGCCTGTATGCTTCTCATCGATCGCTCTCTTGCGACGTGCACGTGTGGTATGTATGCTTCTCATGAGAAAGTGTTTGAAATTCGACCCTTGTAAAGCGTGGCATACTTGATGACGAGATACATAGATTGAGTGTCTTGGGCTATAGGTTCGCCCTGTTACATGTAAAAGTCAGTAAGCCATTTCAGTTTGTTAGAACGCAGTGTCAATTTGGGCTACTCAGCTTGATTTCGAAAGACTGCAACGGGACAACGTTTTATATATTGCCCTGTGTGACCTTGACGGAGTAAAACTCGAATGTTCTTTATAGCTCGGGGCCTCTATTGTGTAGAATTTTGAGAGTAAATTCAGGTAGTTGACGAGTTGGCTCCATCTGGCGAAGAAGAGTTATTGAAGGCAAGCTATTCATTTGGTTCTATCAGTCTATATGATTATCCAGGGCGTGATGACCGATGGTCGTTTGGGCATCGCGGGAATTGGGGCAAGTACAAAGACCGGATGACTTATTCGTATGTTATCTTCAGAAGCTATAAATGGACAATAGATACATTATAACTGACTGGGTAGACTACTCAGGAGACTCTACTGATGTGTAATGAGACTGACAGCCAACGAGGTCTTTGAAAACTCCAAGGCGAGAACACATAAGAATCAAATCTGTGTATATTACAAGTAAGAATTCTACTTCAACATCCCAACAAAAGATCGTCTAGTGATCTAGTACATACCATGACTCGAGTAAACTCTTACAAACGCCAGCACACGAGTTGCACATCCCTCGCTTGCTGAACAGATTGTATGGACGTCTCGTCCAACGCAAACATCTGGGCTTTCGAAGGAACCAATGTTCGAATGGAAACATGTTATTTAAGACCTCTGGAGGCCCCCATCAAAAAGTCTCAGAGATTTTCTTTGTTTATTCTTCTTCCAGTTCTGCTGATGCTGTACAATGTACTCATGTAGGTGGTCCCCCTATATCTCTTGTTCAAGAGGTTGGAGTATGACTGATGTTCTTTTAGGGTAGGTTTTGCGAGTTTCGCCGGATATGTTTCGGTTCTCGCCTAGTTGTTGGGTTCTTGTCGGTGAGTTTGCTCATCTTTATCCTGTTCTCGTGATTAAAAAAGGGGGGGGGGGTTTCTTCTCGAGATTTGGATATCGGTACGTCGTGAAAAGTCGGTGAGGGTTGTGTTTACGGAACGACGTCTTCGACAATGGTCTGCTGGCAGTCACGAGAGCTTCGTGGAGGCAACTGGTGAGACTCTATCTAGAGCACATTAGCGAGAGAAATACAACGTCATCTTTCCCCTGCTTGTTTCATGCAGCCGTTGCCTTTCTTTGACAAGGGGGTGGTGAGGTGAAGTGCTCGACGGCTGGCTGCATTACGTACATGCTACACCCGGCAGGTCATTTGCTACAGATTTCGGTGGAAGCTGTGGGAACGCTGAAGAAATTATTTGTATTGAACGTTGACTTGGCTTACTTAATTTTACTCGATCTTTTCTCCTTGAACGAATTTTGTTGTTGACCTTTTAGCATATCGACACTCAGGAGCCAGTAGTACTCCAGACGGCACCACATACTTGGAAACCGAAAATCTCAAGAGGTACTCCCCAAGTAAACCATTTCAAGTCCTTTTCTAACTCTCCATGCACATACATAGAAACATCTTGCCTCGGTCAACTACCAATCCCACACCTTGTCTCAGGCCGAGAAAAGAGTGGCAACAGAGCCTCAGAACAGGGGTAACACGTCAACGCCCTTGATCTGGTAACCCATGAAACGTCCATAAATCTTCCGAAGAGACATTCATTTGTTGTGGGGAAGGCTATGACATGTTGGGTCTTAGGGTGTAACCCACACTCATAAGCAGCGAAAAGTAAGTAGAGGTCTCGAACCTTGGTTGACAGCTGTTTCTTAGATGAATCTCGTGGCAGCTTAAACAGCTGGGCTCAGCCTCACCTTTGACTTGCCGATACTATACATGTTACAAAGGTTCTCGTGGTGTGATTTCTGATATAGACACCGGACATCAGCTCTGCACTTGGTGTAAGTCGGGAGCTACGCACTGGAGTGACGATTGCACGACTGCCGTCAGAGAAGAAGCGAAGCCCCACGAGCCTGTGTATCAGATCGCGTTGGAGGCTCGTTCCTACGTTACTTGCATTCAGTGAGGCTCCTGGGCCGCACGGTTCGCCTCAGATCTGGGGGTTGTGATGATGTCAGGTTGATTATACGCACTTTGGATCGTGTTAGAGCCTCTATACATTACAGTCTCGCAGTTCTAAGATACAAATGAATGTCTTGTTGAGTACTATCAGCAACATAAGTTCCGAGTCTCTCAATGTCCAAAGCTATCAGAGGTTGCATGTGTTATAGCGAGTTCCTTGGAGTATTCATACAGTCAGTCTGACACCGCCCAGTAGAACACTCCTTCCACGCACTTCAACGATTCCCACGAGACTCTCTAAATTCGAGTGAGATCTAGAGCAAACTTGACCCTCGAGCCGAAGCCTTCCTACCGCCATCGAGAACCCGCACTCGTCGACCTTGTGGCACCCTACTACAACGGTCGCCTTGGCTTGCGGTCGACGAAGAGAACCAGCTGGCGAAACGTCTTCGTCCCATGATGTGTCTTCTGAGCTATCAGTCTGACATATTTCGTGAGACTGCGTCGTCATACCCCCATCAAAAATGTCTAGGGCCTTTACCCGTCTCAGACATAGCCTCGCTGGCACTGACTCACGATCTCTAAGTCCGCGATAACAGAGAGGGAGCCGATGGCCGGGGAGCTTGGAGGAAAGGCGGTGCATAGCCTTTTCGACTATAAAGATGGCATTCCACATGTGTTATTGTCCCTGTCCGTCTCTGCTCCGAAACGCAACGAGACACTCAGCGCACTATTTGACCTCTTTCACATACCGACACCATTACCGAGCAAACCCGCTCCCATATTCAACATCATGACATCGTCCGATAGAATATACATAAGAAGCTACGATCCAAAGGCTGTCACCAAGCCCCCTTACGGTCGAGTATGCCGTGTTCCTGACTGTAATAAAACCCTGGACACCTGGGTAACAGCTGCGGGGATTAGGCTGTACTCCCCATACTGGTGCTGTGATCGTAAGTTCGACATGCTGTGGTTGATGGGTGATTTATAACTAAGATAGTAGACTCCTGCGGCATCAAGGCGAATCGATGTAATAGAAAGAAGACGCGCGACGAAAGATACTGTCAGTTCCGTAAGTCCATTCCTCTGATGTATTTGGTATTTAGACTGACTTGAACTTAGACAGGAACTGCTCCTTCGACGGGTGCGAGGTCAGAGTTGCTCACTCTAACGTGAACCTCTATACACTTGGTCGGAACTGGTACTGTCCTCAACGTAAGTCGAGATCATAGAATGCAAACTCCGGGACAGAAACGTTACTTGACTGACATGTTCTCCTAGACTCATGCAAGCACATCAACGCCAATGATCAGGTACAATGCTCTCGTGAGCGCACACAGTATGCAGAGTATTGCGAAGAACACATTCAAGACGGTGCCTGCAGCCAGGTTGGCTGCTATGCCCAACGACGTCCGAACGCCAACTTCTGCAGGCAACACAAGTGCGACTTCCATGAGTGTCCCCTAGGCGTCTTCCACGGCGGCCGCGACACTCAAAGGTGTCATGTCCATCAGCCATGTAGTGCCATCTGGTGCTATGCTTTCTGCCGCATGGGACATCAGTTCCCTGAGCTTTTCTGCGGGAACCATCAGCTTTGTCGTGCACCAGGTGGAGGATGTGATGGCATTATCCTAAAGGAGAAGCAATACTGTGCAGACCACGAGTGCGGCGTTGAGACTTGTGAAGAGTGTCGAGACCAGTATGAAGATTCCGACCACGTCTGGTGCTTTCGACGTAAGAAGACTATTGTTAAACTTGAGAACATCAGCTAATACTGTACGGTTAGACACTTGCAGCGAATACGGCTGTCTCGACCTCGTCGAGTTCCCCCACGATCGCGGCTCACGAACCTGTCATCAACACACCTGTCGAACACCAGGCTGCCGTCAGCGAGCGCCAGATAACCAGCGACTATGTGTAAATCACCAATGCCGCGACCCAGACTGCGAGAACGCCAAATGGAACATCAGGCCATACTGCCGAAGCCACTCATGCCAAGACGTCGGCTGCGATCAAAAATCTCTTGTGCCTGGAGGATACTGCATCTCCCGAGCGTGCGAGCAAGACGGCTGTGTCGAAGCGCGAGGAGACAGACAGTACCCGGAGCTCTGCGATACACACGGTCGGGAACGGATGGTTCATGTTGCGGAGGATCGGGGGAGAGGACAGGTAGTGGGAAGAGAACAATTGCTGAGGAGAGGACAGCCGAGGCAACATGGCTATGGATATGGGCGTGTGGTGCCGGACCCAGCCAATGATGCGTACTATGAGAGGTTGAATCAGCGATGGGCCGAGCACCAAGGTCGTCGGTAGGTGACATAGGATGGGAGTGCAAATGTCAGCAGGAGGAGAGATGAATTAACGAAAAAAAAAGGGTTGGATGGTTTAATATAGTCGTGATGGTGGAGGATTTCCTTTCCTTTATTTTACTCTTTTAGTGTTAAGTCTTGCGTTCATATCAAACCGGGAAATCATACCTTTAGTGGTTGGGAAGGGGACATGGAGATCGCCAAAGGTACTAGGTATTATATATTTCGTTGGGTATAGTCAGTACATGTATTTGTTTTTGCAAAGCTGGTGTCTATGTGTGTTTGTTTCAACAGTGACAGAGGGATGAGCATATCAAGACGAGGTTGGACATGTGAGTTCTGTTGTGGCATATGGACTGTCTACGACAAAGAGACGTTCACCCCCTTACCAGATAGCTATAGTGTACGTCTTTACACCGGCCCTCTTCGACGATACCTTACTGACTACGTTTATACAGTATTTCAAATATGCATGACTTACAATGGTCAGTTCATATCACGATTAATTAGGACATCGCTCGTTATAAGAAGCAGTGGACTAGTGGACCATAGGACCAGCCACGCTGTGTATTGATCAACTCCTTTTACCCTGACTCCCATCCCAAAACTCCAAAAAAAAATGCATGTCGTGTGCTAGTAATGCCGCATATAACTTACCTGTTGTAAGTTCAGGCGCCTTCCCTAAACTCGGCCCTCTCTTCGGCATAAGCCTCGCATGCCTGGCGAGTCTTGACCCAGTGGGAAGCAAATGCGATGATGAAGTCACAGAGTTGACTTCGGCTTCTCTCGGTAGTCAGACTGAAATACTCTTGGAGGAACGCGTGTTCGTCAACGACTTTCATCCAGGTCATGGCGAGCCGGGTCAAGTGCCCTTCGGTAGTCCACGTGGACTTGTCGGGACTCTCAGCACAGTAGAGAGAGTCTGACTCGCTAATGCACAAGAGCACGAGACGCTCCATCCAATCTTCTCTGACGGCACAAGGCTGCAGGTTATTGCAGGCCTTGCCGTCATGCCAATACTCCTGGAGTCCGGCCATGATGCGAGGATGTTCGTAGAAGATGCGGGTAACCAGCCACTCATGGTCAATCAGAACCCCTTCAGAAATAGGCTCGCGACCCCAAAACAGCCTATGCATTAGCATTGCCGGGGCTGCTGGGGGAGAGGGAGGTTGGATAGTGCGACAAGCGCTCCCCGCCAGGGCGGCCTCATCGAGTAGCTCTGTGAAGACTGCTGACCTGGGACCATTTCGTCTAGCCATGAGACGGTCGCTGCCCTCCAAGGGGTTGGGCCAACCGCTGGGGTTCTGCACCCCGCGCGCGAGAGCGATGCCCGTGGCGATGCGCATGCTCGGATCCATAACAGTAAGAGGAGGCATGGTGGGATCTTGTGCGTGGATGAAAGTGCTCTGTAAGTAATGTTTCAGGGTTCTGTTGATATAAGTGATGTTCCAGTGCGTAGTTGTTTGACAAGGACATTATGGTCCCTGGTGTTGAGAATGAAGCCATAATTATACATGTACTTTCACTGTTGCTGTTCTGGTTATGATGATGAGCAACGGGGGAACAAGACTATTGTTCTGTTATCAGACAAGAGGTTCATTGGAAGAGTAAGAACAGCGCTGCGATATTCCACAATGGTGTTGTAAAGGTGAACAGAGACTGAACAGACGGTGTGCCATGGAACAAAGCCAGTCTAGCTGAGAAGCAGCCAGGGAGAACATAGACGTGTGTGGACTTGTGGGAATAGAGTCGACGACTTGTCCAACCTCGAGTGTCGGTACAGAAATGGCATCGGCAAAAAGACCATCCGATAAAGAAGCATGTCGCACCATGGGCACTCTTCAAACCCGCCAAACGTCTTCTTTTCTCCTGTCTGTGCAGTTCAAGGATGATGGTGGAAACATGTTTAAAGTCTGGGATGTTTGACCAGCGTTCCACCTTCAAACCTCGCTTCTTGTGACAGTAGCGATTCGTACTAACAAACCACGTGATTAGATATTCAATAAACTTGTATTACATATGCTTGGCATCGCATTCCCCAACCAATAAATAACACTAGGAAGATACATCACTGCATGCCAAGCAAAAGATAACCCGTCTATAGTTGTATACAACTAGAAAAGAATGCGCTCATTCTCCTCAAAAATCACCAGCCTCCCATTTCCTAACCTCTTGGTACTGTGAGTCGCGCGCCAAACACTCCCCGCAGATTGGTTCCCTGGTACTGCAGGGGACGACTCTAATGGAACAAGGGGGAATGCCATTGGCCAAGGGGCATGTTCCATTGGCTGAGACCCTGTTGAGGCTAAACATGTGAGAAGAATGATTGCCTCTCTATCCCTTGACCCCTGTCTCTTCATGGTCCACAAGATGTGATTGCCCGCTTGTTGATGACCGGAGTTAGACAAGAGGAGAGTCATTTCCCTCTTTCTTTTCATTCTCTCTGGAATGCTGGTTATTACTTCTTTTCTCTCTCTTTTTTATTTCATTCCTTTCTTACTCGCTGGCGAGTCTTTGTTTATCTAACTTCCCTCGATCATCTACTTCTTTTCCTCCTCGCTTCTCCCTGGAAGGAAACTAAAAAGACGATCAATCCTTAATACACCCACCACATCACGATATACAACCACAACGCATCAGTATTACTCAAACACAACTCTACTACTCAACCACAACTCAATCACATCCTAATCTACGCCATCTCACCCCATAAAAACAACCTCACAATGGGCAACAACCTATCCTCAAGCTTTGTCCCCGACACATCGGGAGTCGTCCTCAGCCCCCAAGACCGTCACTCGGGCATCTGGCTCGCCATCTTCTGGGCCGCCTCCCTCTACACCTGCGCCATGATCTTCAGCACCTGCGCTCTCATCGACCGCTGGAAGGGTCCCTACGACCGTATCCGCACCGGGCCCAGTTCCATCATGGCCGCTTTTCTACTCTCCACGTGTTGGCCAGTCGTCATGAGCTATCTTTTCATGACGGGTACCGAAGATTGAAGGGGGGTCATGCCACGGACAGGCATCGTCAAATCGAACCAGACCGGTTGTTTAGCGTGCATTGTTTTCTTTGTTTAGCGATTGGGATTATACAACATGGGCGAATAGGTGTCGTGGGAAAGTGATTTGAAGTTGGTTTGCGATCGATCGCTATCATATCTAGGCCAGTCGGAAGGAATACCTTTACTCAGATATTGCGATGCTTTAGCAAGCATGGTCTTTATTAACAATTATATAAATTAAAATAAAATAAAAACACCACCAGCTGCTTATATTGACAGGCTTCTTCTGCAAATAGTCCTCTATATTGTTTATGTATTGATTGTCCACACAGCTCCCATCAACCAACCAACGTGTTCCTCCTACTCTTGTCCGGTCTTGAATCTTTCCTGCCAATGATCGACTCGAGTGCCTGTGCAAGGGCCTTGGAGTCGTATTTTCCTCCTCTCCCAGTCTCGTCGTTAGGTCCATAAAGTCTCGTTGCACCGATCCCCAGCATGCCCAACCGTTGCTTGTCAACCTTGGGCGAGTATGGACCCTCTATGTATATGACGTGCGTGACATAGTGGCTATACTCGTCCTTTTCAGGCTCCGGCAGCCCTCTAGAGTCGGCGCAGGCATGTGCAATGGCGGCCACAAAGTCTAAGCCTGTAAACGGTTTCTTGGAAGGGCCAGTCTCGCGGTCAGTCGTGCCGTTGAGGATGAGGATTTTGTTCCGAATCAAAGGGCTCGAGATGGCCTCTCCGACGCCGCGGAGGACAAGACTTGGTATCAAGGACGTAAAGAGGGATCCAATGCTGTAGACTATGCTGCTGACCGAAGACAGCGCATCTAGCACGCGAGGATTTGCTGGTATCCTGATCTCCTGGCCGTATGGGTTGATGTACCAGATACGATCAATCCGAGCGGGCAGATCTTCTTCTTGATCTTTGGAAAAGGCAATAGCAGGTCGTCTCAGCGCAGGAAGTGTCCCCGGAAGATTCGCATCTTCAACCTTGTCATGGTCCCACGTCTCGTGTCTCTGTAACGAAGGGCTGTACACTCCAGCCCCTGTCCCGGGCACGGCAGCCGTGGGGGCGCTGGGGTGAGAAATGTCATTCTGGCCAGTAATGACTGTTCCATCCTGAAGCCCGGCAGCTATATGATGAGCAAAGTTAGTGTTCAGGGCTGGCAATACCGAAATCTGGTCTGAGACAGCGCAGATGGAGCTCAATAGGTAGATGGCGGCTTCGAAACTGCCAGTAAAGAGGCGAGCGCCCGTGAGGAAGAGGTTTCCAATGCTTGCACCGGAAAAGTCAAAGCGACTGCTGGGTCTCATTCTCTTGACGACCTCGAGATTGAAGCTGTTCAGGTAGGATCGTATGAGTTCGCGTTTGGGGGATGAGATGTCGTCCCAGAGGGAATGTGTCGCCTCGATGATCTCGAACCATTCTGCCCTAGCCTCACTGTTGTCTTTCGGTAAACGGTGATTAAAGAAAGATTTGATGGCGAGAGTCTCTGGGTTTCCGTTATCAGGAATGAGACGAACCAGCCGTGATCTTACGTCTCCAATACCTGGAGAGCTTGATCAGTACTGGTATCTCTCTTGGCCAAGCCAACCGCGCTCGTTTCTATGCATACCTGGCCCGCCAAACACACGGATGATCTCGCTGGTACTGCCACCGTTATCGGAGATGGGTATCACATAGCTCAATGCGCATTCGTTGTCCGCACGTACACTCTCAAAGACGTCAACAAGGTTGTTGGCGGCACTTCCACCAGAAAAGACAACAATGCCCAGAGGGGTTCCTGGTTGAGGGGTGACAGGGCGTCGGGGGGTCAGAGGTCCGCTTCCAGCCGGCACTTGGAGGCCAAGGCCATAATGGGAGGTATCTTGAGGCATTGCCTCGGTCTTGATGATAGCATGGTAGGCAGGAATTATCCGAGTGTTGGGTCGTAAGATGCTGACATGGTGGCATTGACCAATCTGGTTAGTGGGTGATGTCACGCAGAGTGGTCCCCGATATTAACAACAATGGCAACAGCGACCTTTACTCATCAACTGACATTGGTCTTTCCTATATCGATGACATGAGGCGTCTGACAACAACACTTGTCTCTCAACATGATGAGTTTGCTACGAAACGACTACAGCCACTTGGTTCAGCGACACCAATACCGTGGAATGTCGTAGCAAATGCCATCAAACGATCCCCTGTTGCCACGCTACGCACCAATCGAAGCTCAGACGCTGGAGAACCCACCAAGAATCCACCATGAACACAGACCCGGTGCCCACAAGGAAGTTTGTACTGGGCACGGAAACGACGTCTAGAATATTCGTCATATTCTGACAAGACATGACTCGTCAAATGTTTCGAGCCATAGATGCTTTAGAGAGTAGATCAAGAGGGTAGAGGGCGGGGAAAAGACTCAGTTGATCAACATGCAACATCACCAATACCACCCAAGTCATCTCGCGACAGACCAAATAACACCAGACTCGTCATTTTTGGTGCTTCAGCCAGGCCCGTCTCGTGCATTTGGCCCTCAACAAGGCCATTTGTATACAAAAGAGATGAATCAATACCACGACAGATGGCCCCATTCATACATCCCTCAAGGGACACATAAGGGATACATACTTTCAGAGCCACGTTAGTTTTGGTCTTGGCAGATGGCAAAGAAGAAACTAGTCCAAGTGGAGGCCTAAGATGACATATCTCACCGTCACCTCAACCGAACTCCATGGACCCAAAGTGGCTACGTCAGGCATTGAAACCTTTGCCTCACCGTTCAAAGTCCACGGACATTGAGCACGACCGCAACCTGACAAATCAGTCCTAGTCTCAGCTTCAATCATCAGTATCGGCAAGTCTACCAGGTATTATTGTGAAAGCTTATAAAGAAACTCGACACAATCACTTTCCAAAGCCAAACCACTCAATAAACAAACCAACAAAAATCACCCTTCTCTTTCTTGTACTCATAATTCACAATGGCGCCTGAAATCCCCCAAACTGTTCAGCAATGGAACGTTGACGGCGACGGCAGCTTCGATGTTCTCAAGTACTCTGAGCAGCCCCTCGAAAAGCTCGGCGACAGTCACGTTCTGGTCAAGCGTACGTTTACCACGAATACAACTCCCTTGCCCTCTCACTGAACCTTGACTAACTCATTACAGTCCAGGGCGCTTCTCTCAACGTCAGTCAAAGCTCATCGGGCAACTCTTAAAACCCTTGGACACCCAACTAACGCTCTTCCTAGTACCGCGATCTCATCATCCCTCTGGGCAAATACCCTTTCCCTCAGGTCCCCAACGTGATCCCCGGCTCCGATGGTGCTGGTACCGTTCTCGCCGTTGGCAAGAACGTCACCCGCTTCCAGCCCGGCGACAAGGTCGTTACCCTCTTCAACCAGGGTCACATCGGAGGCTCCCTCGATCACTTGAGCATAAAGACTGGCCTTGGAGGTGCCGTTCACGGAACTTTCCGAAGCGTCGGTGCCTTTGACGAGCAGGGTCTTGTCCCCATGCCCAGTAACCTCAACTTTGTCGAGGCCGCTACCCTCACCTGCGCCGGTCTCACCGCCTGGAACGCTCTTTACGGTGCTTCGGACAACAAGGTCACTCCCGGTCAGTGGGTGCTCACTCAAGGCACCGGCGGTGTGAGCATCTTTGCTATCCAGTTCGCCAAGGCTGCTGGCGCTAGGGTAATCGCAACAACGAGTTCGGATAAGAAGGCTGAGCTCCTCAAGAAGCTCGGCGCCGACCACATCATCAACTACCGCGAGACTCCCGAATGGGGCGTCAAGGCCAAGGAACTGACAGGAGGCGTCGGTGTTGACCACGTCGTCGAGGTTGCCGGCCCCACGTCCATGAAGCAGAGCCTGGCCAGTATCAAGATCGGTGGCCTCATCACCATCATTGGCTTTGTTGCCGGCCCAAGCGAGGAACAGCCTGGTTTCCTTGAGAACCTGACCAACATCTGCACCACTCGCGGTATCCTCGTCGGAAGCAGAGTCCAGATGGAGGAAATGTGCCGTGCTATCGAGGCTAACCCCGAGACTCTTCGACCAGTTGTCGATTCCAAGGTCTTTAATTTGGATCAGCTCAAGGAGGCTTACGAGTACCAGTGGTCTGGTAAGCACCAGGGCAAGGTCGGCATCAAGATTGAATAAGCGATGAATTAGTTTAGAATTTAATGACAACACTTTGGAATGTTTTACGACAAGCCTGGAAACCAGTTATGACTGACGCCCTTTGGTTCGGGTTTCCTATGCTTGTCCCACAACATTGTTTTGTTCCTCCTACATGTTAAGACAACCGTCAGTCGCATTGACGCGCGCACTCGACAATATTTCAGCGCCCTCTCACGGTGAGGTTGTCGACGATCTTGACAGTTACAAAGTAGGCATGTTGCAGTCGCAGGTTCGTTTCAGATTGATTTATTGCTTCGTTTATATGCACAACATTCTAAAGAATACAGAAACCCCAAGTATTCGTCTACTCCCCAAAAGCAAGTGCCATCTCATTACTCGCCACCACCTTCATCCTCCAACTTCACCTCGCCTCGCGTACATCCTTAGAGAAACAGAGCTGCAGCACCAGCGAGCAAGCCACCGATCCAGTGCGCGACGTTCGAGGAACCACCGGCGGTGGCGACAGGAGTAGGAGTCGAGCCGCTGCCAATGGGGGGAGGGAGAACAGGGGGATAATCAGGACCGCCAGTACTGACTACGGTGGGAGTATCGACGACGGAAAGCACAACAGGCGTAGGCCTTGGGATGATAGTGTCACTCATCGCCTGAGCAGGCCCGTCTAGAGTCGGCATAGCGGTGTTCGTCTCAGCGATGCCGGTGATAATCTTCGTCCCAATCCGGGTATTAGCGCCACCGTCGCCATCGCAGCTCAATCCCTCAGGACAGCATCCGTACTCTCCGTTGTCGCCTAGGTCGCAGAACGCCGTCGGAGGGCAGCCGCCATTACCACTGGGGCAACACGACCAAGTATACTCGATACAGCCCACACCGCACTCGAGAAGGCCCTGGTCCTCACATGGCTGAAAGACCTAGCGCACGCCGAGTAGAGGGTTGTGGATGCCGAATAGCGGACTACGCTTGGCGGCGAGGACACCGGTGGTGTAGAGGGTGAGTAAAAGGAGCCTGTTCATTTTCGGAAGCTGGTGTCGTGGGTGTCGTTTCTTGTGTAAGTGTGTATATGTATTTGTATATGCGGTTCCAACGAGTGGCTTTCTATCCAGGTACAAGGACGAGTTTTGTTATTTTTACAGATACAGAGAAAGAAAAGAAAAAGGTGAGACAATTCAAGAGGTGGCAAGGCGACAAGCCATAGGTTTGCATGTATACCACGTTTTTCTTCTGCCACCGGTTCTTTCAAGCAACCCAATAAGCTAACCAAACTGTTGTGTCTGGAGTATGTCTCAGCTGGGTTAGAAAGAAGTTGAAGAGACTGCATTAGTCCTGTTCACGATGCGTATATTGCCTGACTCAACTTATGTTCCTGGCCAAAAGAGGAATCAGTTCCTGTCCAAATTTCAGCCTTTCAATTCTATCGGGCTCTCCAGACATTCCAGTCAAAGACTTTGGTCAAGAGGCTTTACTACGTCGAGATGGGAGAATTTGTCAATGGGAGATTTCACTTACTGTTGCTCGATTAAATTTTGTCAGAGAGAGATGGATCGATGTTCTAGACGTTGGCCCTTGCACATGTCGGTTGAAGCTTCGATTATTGGAGATACTACAAAATGTCACTGTAACACATTTATGTTGCATGCTTGTATTAGTCATCAGTGATCGTTGATGTGAGGAGGAGGATGGTACTACACTCATGTTTGTTCCACTATATAATGATGAGCAGCCATGTCCTGATGTGAACAACCCATCTGCTTGCTATAACATAAAACAAACAATGCAAAATAGACCATTTGTACCGAGTTACAATCCTAGACCTGGTAAAACTCAAGAAGGTCAGGGGCAAAATTGACGCATCGATGACGTCCAATATCAACCACAACAAAACCACAGCCTCAACTGGAACCTCATCTCTGATTCTATCATTATCATCACATATATCACATATATCCCAAACTCCCAACCAAGCCAACACTATGAAGCGCGTACTATGCCACCCATCTTACCAAAGAGTTCTACACACAAGAGTCCCATCTTTCCGCACGAAATCAACATCCACCACAAAGACCACATCCACCGCAAAAACATACGACACTACCAAGAAAGACACAGACAAAAAGCCCGTTCCTGCTCACAAAAAGACAAGCGCAGAACTAGATCAGGAATTAAGAGAGAGGCTGGAATCAATGTCTGGAGACGGCGGTGGTGCGGGAGTTGAATATGAGAATGGGAGATCAGAAGGGTTGAAGAGGGGAGTAAAATCCAATATGTTCCGCGTTATATGATATGATTGTTCCAATTGTTGAAAGGGTTTATTCAGATATCTCCTATGAATATATGATATCTCGATACCGATGCATTAATTCTTGAAAATACTTGTGATGAGTAAAATCGGTTATAGAATCAATGCAACAAGATACGCAACTCCTGCAATGGCCACAGCACTACAAGACCATCCAACCGCTCTGCTGTCGTTTTGGTCATCGTTTGGTGCCGTCGACTCGGATTCAGTTGCACTTGACTCTTCTGAGCTTGAGGCATCTGTATTCTCAGTGCTTGCTGTTATGGCATCTGTACTCTCAGTGCTTGCTGTTATGGCATCTGTACTCTCAGCGCTGGCAACTGAAGTGCCTGCACCTCCAACACTGGAAGTTGTCGAGATTGAACTGTCTACAACTGACGTTGTGCTTGCAATAGTACTCGGTTGGACTTCAGATGTCTACTAGTAATTAGTTACTGCTCTGGATGTTCAGTGGTTTATGAATGAGACCTTACTGTAGATGCGGTCCTTGAAGATGTGCCAGAGGGGGTAGAAACAGTCTCACATATCCTCGGCTGTACGATGTAGTAATCTGTAAATCAACCGGTATAAGCTCTACTCCAAACTCTTGCTTCTGTACTCAAATTATCCTAAAACTCACTGTTGTACGCATCTACACCGCACACGTCCCATACACAATCTTCTTCTCTATCGACCCAGTCCTTCTCAGCGCACCAGCACGCAAGGAACATGTCCTCTCCATAGGGACATCCGGCAAGGTTTCCGTATCTTCTATAGCAGTCCTGGAAACATGTCGCTCGTTCATCTTCGAGATCAAACACCGAGGTACTTGCTGTTGCTGTAGCTGTTGTGGCTTCTTGGGCAGCTGATAAGACAGCCAGGGTTAGAAGAAGGTTTGGAGAGAGGGACTTCATGGTTTCTGTACGACTTTGAGTATATAGTCGAATGTGGTTCAGAAGTAATGACTTGAACAAAAGGGGAATTCACTCCATTAAGAAGACCCAAGTTCCGAGGTCAGCTCTTGGCATATTGTCCTAGTTTGGGCCACGTGCAGATCAATTGGTCAAGAGACTAAAGCCAAGGCAGATTCAGGTATGTTTAACAACACGATACCGGTAGAAGTGTGCCTTGCGAAAAGTCATATACCTAGTATGTAGGTAACCAACAGTGTTTATAACCGGTACATGATCAGAACTACAAAGGCAGAAGAGCAAAAAAAGACAAAAGAAACTGTTGGAGTAGGAGGAATTGAGGCAGTGGAAGAGGGTTGTCACACGCTGAGCGCCTACTACTTCCGGGTGGCTCCAGCCACGCCAGGCAGGT
>JABFEV010000444.1:0-18128 GCA_013618395.1 Fusarium domesticum | reverse complement strand
ACGGGATCCCGAGTTCTCCAATAGGTATGGTCGTATGTGACAAAATAACCTCTCTACTAGAAGTCATAGAGGGGCATTGCCTATCAGCTGAAGCCTCGTTGTACAGGTCCTAGTAAACTTGTGCATGGACAGTCTAGAGATGGTCCGCCCCAAGAAAGGAGGTGACATCGGCTTTTTCAATCAAGGTATTGTAACTGGTGGGATACTGGTATTGTCAACTCTGTTTTCTTGTACGGGGTTATTTATTTATTATATCAGGCGGGTTATTTGATACCGTTTTCTTGGAACAACGACGGGACAGTATTATTGAGACACTTGAACAAGTTCAACAGTTTGGCCTTTTGCAAAAATGATATTAGATTCAAATACATTATCTTAACTTGTTAATTCCAGGCTGATATGTCAATCAAAACGATTGATTTCTAAAGCATCATCTTGGCATAGCCTCTCATTCTAAGGTTATGCGAACTTGGCTGCTTCCGCGCACCTTACTCTTAGAGGATTCACCCTCGAGTACCCCATAAACGAGCTGCTTAGCAAGAGCAAGAGCGATATGCTTCAGGTTTGAAAAACTTATAGCAGATCCTACACCAGGATGCAGCCGGGACTTCTGACACTCGTGGGTGTGAAGGCGGCGAGACGTTGGAGGTTTCGCATGAACGACATACTCAACATCCGCGACCTCCTTACCCCTGATCGAGGGGATTGCCTATAACGCCAAGTTTCTGTTTTCTACTAGGTGTCTTTTGTTCTTGGTTATGTCGTCTACTTCCTGAGAGCTGAGTGCATTTTACGCGGGATATTTCAACTGGCCCGCACGGAAACACACGTCGTATCGGCTTCAAGGCGAACGCCCTGGCAGCTTGGGTATTCCTATAGAAAGAAGGAAAGAAGGAAAGGAGAGAGAACATACATTACTTGTGATTATAGAAACATGCTATCGAGCCATCATGTTTTTTGTATCCTATAATAAACCTTTTACAATTAATTTTGTGGTCAGTGTTAGGCGAACCTTTCCCGTATGCTCAATATTCGTCTTTCGAAGTTCTTACAAAAGAGTTCACTGTGTTTTCAATATGAGTTTTCACCGTATGCAACTTGATAAAAACATGTACATCTAAACCTGAATCTCCTTAGCAGTATTCCTGACCAGCCAATCCTTTGCTCCAGAGTATTTGTTGTTATAATCCATGAACTCATCCATCCTCATCGTGACCTTTTTGGATTTCTCATCAGTCGCGGGCCGAGCTGCTTGCCGGCTGTAACTTTGGATCAATGATGCCCGATCGTATCGTGCCTTGAATACCTGGTTCAGGCGCGACTGAATCTCATCATACGAGGGACGTCCTGTGAGGTCGGAGAAGAAGGCGCCTAATGCTTCTGCATCCTCGATAGATTGACTGGCCCCTTGCCCTTGCGTGGGCAGCATAGCATGAGCGGCGTCCCCGACGAGAATGGTACGGCCATCAACCCACTTGTCGAGGGGCTCCGTATCTCGCAACTGCCAAAGGGCAATATCCGGAGCTGCTTTGAAGATGTCCAACAGCCATTCTGGAAAGTCTGTGAAGCTTTCCAGCAGCTTATCCAGGGTGCCAGGAGTTGTCCAAGAATCGCCGTGAGATATCTCATTCAAGCTCTCATCAGGCAACAAAGCAACCAGTCCCAACACCTTGTGGCCCCTTCCTGGACCAAGGATGACCCGGCGATCATGAGCCAAAACCATGGTTGAACAGGGTTTGTTGATATCAAACACATCCTTCGAGCATGATAGTGGACCAATATCCTCGGCATCGATGAGTATTCGGTATGCTGAGAGACCAGTAGGCACCGAAGCTACAGGTTTCTTGAGCACACTCTCCCTAGCCACACTGCGAATACCGTCGGCGCCGATGATCAAGTCTCCTGCAACCTCTTCGCCATCTTTGAGTCGGACAATGCCATTGACCGGGTCACAGTGGACAACCGCGGCGCCGGTGCGGATCCGAACAGGCTCACCGGGCCAGTCTGTGGCAATGGCGGCTTCCCGGAGGCCATTATGTAGATCTCTGCGGTGGTACACACGGCGTTCTGAACCGTAGATGGCTGTGCTGCTTGGGATCTCTTGAACAAGATTTCCGTCGCTATTGAAGATCCGGAATGATGTATCGGTGGTAGGCTCTGCTGTAGCAAGAACATCGTCCAGACCCCATTGGGAGACAATCTTGGAGGCATTGGGTTGTAGAGATATCAAGGCACCCCAGCTCGCGTAGCATCTGGGACTTCTCCAGCACCAGAATGTCTCTTCCGGGCTGGCGCAAGGCGATGGCAGTTGCAAGGCCGCAGATGCCACCGCCAACAATGACGATGCGGAACTTTTGGTCGGCCATGCTTCTAGGATATTGTGCGTCTTGACGACTTTGCCGAACTAAAGCAATGATGGGAAATTTGAAGTACAATCGATAGATAGGATGTGACTTTGATATTAGTTAACATGTGTAAAACTGACATCCGAAATGGGAGAGCCAGTTATAGAGATAGGATTAGCCATCACTTTCATACTCAACGCTCGGCAGTGATTACTGGGACACGTCCTTTCACTTCGTCCCCGCACTTCGTCCAGACCGAACCACGAGTCCATGACGATGCCCAAGTGTTAGCACCTATTCACTCCATCTTCGGGACCAGCGGAGGATAGGGAAACACTCTAACCAGACCCGTACCGAGCACCGAAACCTGTGGCTCCCCATGGCTCCCCATGGCTCCAATCCTTCGGCAACTGGTCACGATGCTCGGAACTTGTGGGGGGGAACGTCTAGATGGGGGGTTTCATGCTGGGAAATGATGAGTGGGAAATGATGGGGATGTTTCGGTAAAAGTGGTGGTTGCCGAAACCCTTGCTTGAACTGGGGCCTAGGGTTCCCCAGACGATTATACAAGCCAGTTTCATTCAATGGGCATTGACAAAAGCTTCTTGAAGTATATTTGAGGCCAGCGTCTCTCTAGCTCGTTTTCAATCAATCAACTCATCAATCAGATAATCACACTCTACCGCCATCCTTCAAACATCACTTGTCACAAATCATGTCTGCCACTCAAACAGCTCCCACCACGACTGAGTCGCTCTCTCTTCAGGCCGAGGGTCTTGAGCAATGGGAGATTGACCTGCAGCGCGACGGCTTCGCTGTTGTCAAGGGAGCAGTTCCCCGAGAGCGTGCTGAAGCATGCGCCGAAAGCATGTTCCAGTGGTTGGAAAGCTTGTAAGTCTTGCATGATTAGCTTTGTTAGGAGCGCAAGCTGACCTTGGGTGACAGTGACCTAGGCTTTGACAGGAATGATCCCTCAACCATTCACAAAGACCATCTTCCTGTCATTAATGAGAAGGGGATGTGCATCAACTACGGCGTCTGTCACGAGGACTTTGCCTGGAAGATCCGAACTGAGCCCGGCGTCGTCAAGATTTTCCAGAAGATCTACAACGACAAGGATCTCATTGTTTCCTTTGATGCCATCAACTTTGGCTTCCCCAACCGCACCGATCTGCCCCCAAACAAGCCCTGGCCTCACCAAGATCAAGACCCCAAGAAGCCTGGGTTCCGAGTCATGCAGGGTCTCGTCAACATGTTTCCCAATGGCCCCAAGGATGGAGGACTCATAGTCTGCAAGGGCGCACACCTCCTCAGTGATAAGTTCCACAAGGAGATGGCGTGGTAGGAGCCTATCCCGGCTTGGAACCCAGAGTGGTATGGTTACACGGATGCTGGTATGAAGTGGCTAGAAGACCACGGTTGCGAATGGGTCAAGGTGTGCGCTGAACCAGGTGACTTGCTTCTCTGGGACAGCCGCACGCCACACTACAACGTCTCTGCTGAAGGAAACACTCCTCGCTTTGTCGTCTATACTTGCTACATGCCTGTCAAGGATGCTACGCAAGAGGAGTTGATCAGGAAGAAGGAGGCGTATGAATGTAAGTCTCACTACGTCCCCTCAAACTCCCAGAGTGTTGTA
Organism: Fusarium domesticum; assembly: GCA_013618395.1. Taxonomy (NCBI): domain Eukaryota; kingdom Fungi; phylum Ascomycota; class Sordariomycetes; order Hypocreales; family Nectriaceae; genus Fusarium; species Fusarium domesticum. Next base: position 14,144 of record JABFEV010000444.1, on the reverse strand, counting down.
GGTAAAATGATGCTGACTCAAGATCCTGTCCAGCTTGGGTCGGAACCACTCATTGGCCCAACTGCCAGGTCGTGGGAAATAACAATGCGAAACGCGATGGCAAGGACGATCCTCATAACCGTTATGAGCCCTTGAACAAGCCGGTGCTCGACGAGGAAGGGTTGAAGTTAACTGGTATCCCATACATCAAGGCTTGAGCAGCTACTCATCAGATGTAACTTATTGTGATGGTGGTTAGAAGAGTGGCATTGGCAGCGACAGTCGTTATGTTGTACTAGAATATCGTGATGCCTATAGTTATTCCGTCCTATCCAAAGGCGGGCACAAGGACGATCAAATCAAAATTGGATGTTTACATGTTTATGCATCGACGACCAACATGTGCAATATAGACATTGAAAAATCCTATAGTGATCAGTGCACACAGTTGTAGACACCCAAGATTCTGCAGTCGTTCGATTCGGGCATCGTTGTCGTAGCTGACTTTGTCAATCATTCTGCAGTTGATCATGATGGAAGCCCCTGGCTAGTTAGCGAACACTCATGCAAGATGCTCAGTGCCGAAGAAACAGCCGATGTATCATCTAGGCCATAATGACAGATCACAAGCATGGCTAGCACATAGGTTTCTACATTTTTAAGGACACGACTGATATGCCTACATCAAAGAGGCAGTAAAGCACTGCCAAGCTTGAGTACAATGGGGAGACAAAATTTCCGCGTGATTTCCCTGCAATTTATCCTCAACACCATCAACCAAATATCACGTCTTATCTTCAAAGACTAATTGCGCAACCAAAAATGTCTCGACAACAAAATGAAACACACTGGAGTCCTCACACGAGGACGAGGATTGTAATGAGATATAACAATAGGACCTCAATCAAGCAGAACGCCCTCCAAGAGGGAGTTCCTGCACGTACGATACCAGGCATCGTGGATCGATGACACGCAAGAGTGCCCAAAGCCTTCCCCGATCTGGGCGGCCACACAAGCTCGATAACCGTAATAAAAGACATATCTTTATACTTATAAAGAGCGTCCCTTTTATCCCATTGAAGAGCCTGCGTGATAGGGCTAGCCTACGCTGCCACACACGCACTCTAAGTCGGTTCCTTAGGAACGAGGGCATCCAGCATTATCAGGCTCTCCAGCGACCCCTTCTTTGGCCCGAGATAGTCCAAAAACGCCGCACATTTGCTACAAGACATAAGGATAAGGATCCATCTTTTTAGAGGCGTTGGATCTTCTCAGATGAGGTGGCAGTGGCCCGTGGAGAAGGAGAGAGAAGGAAATGGACCTTCAGCAAAGTAGTTAGTTACTTTGACTTGCTCTTTTTCAACGACTAATATCTGATAGGGAGAGAGACTTCTGCCACAGAATGCTCAAGTTGAGCTCTCCAACACCAAGAAAAAGAACAACCCGCCACCAAATCCCGGTCGGTAACCTCCCCCTTTGTCCTTTGCCGGGACTCTTCCCCACATTCCCGAGCCCTCGCTACCGCCACCGTTTCCGAGGATCGATCTTACCAGATATCGTCTGGGGTAATCTGGGGCGCCGGGGTTGCGTGGGGAAAGGGCGAGAACCATGACTGGACTCCTCTCCGAGTCTGTGGGTAATGGGGAACATTGCGAAAAGTGAGAATCTCGCCGGCTGACCAAGTACCCGCGTCTGTCCCCCCGGTGTAGTATCCATGATTAGACAAACTTCACCAGTACCAGGCTCGTTGTCATGTATTTAACGTCCATCTACCTCTCAATTTACGACAGGAGTCAGCCTCGATCACGAAACACCTTGTCCAACAGTCTCTCGACATCAATCTTACATCTCCAACATCGCCATGGATACTGACAGCAAGACGGGCCCTACCGTTGAGCCAATTGAATCCGTCGAGAATGGAAAATGCCGGATTGAGCAGCGAGAGCATTCTGATGGCGATGTGTGGTCTTGGTCTCAAACTCGGTGGTGCGAAGAATCCCCATTCCCACAGATGACCCCAACGATCCTCTCAACTTTGTCAAATGGAGGAAGCTTGGAATCTTGGTGACTTGCTGCTGGTTCTGTGGGTCTGTGAGGCAGCTCAGGGCTTCTGTTCGCCACTAACCTCATGGATAGCTACGTTCTCCCTGTTGGTTATCAGCGGTACCGGTACTTTCCTACATACCCTCATCCAGATGTATGAAGCGGATCACTCGATCTCTATGATTGTTGGGCTGGGAACCTATCCGTCGCTGGTCATGGCTTTTGGTCGGTCTGAATCCTAGATGCGCATGACATGTCGTTAACCATATCTTCTTCCAGGTGCTCTGGGCTTACTCCCCTTCTCCTTTGTCTTCGGTCGACGCCCGGTATTCCTTTTCGCCGTTATTCTGTGCTTCATCACCAGTCTCACTGCTGGGGCCAGTAATAGTTTCGAAGGTCACTTCATCAGCCGCATCTTTATGGGCATTGCTGGAGGCGCGACCGAGTCTGTATGGCACTCTCAGCTTATTACTCTTCAAGCCACGTACTGATTTGGCTACTTAGATTCTCCCACTCGTTATCTCTGACGTTACCTTCCTTGATGAGCGAAACTTTTATTTTGGTACGCCGAGATGGTTTTGTGTAAGCTGCATAGCTTCTGGACACTGTTAACGTTGAACGTGCTTCAGGAGTATATTGGACAACTCAGAACTGCGCCAACGCTGCTATTCTTATTAGCATGTCCTATTTCACCAACTATGCTGGATGGAGGTTTGTGCGCTGTCTACTCTGTCGTTCACACCATGCTCACCAACCTGCATAGATGGTACTATTGGCTATTCTCCATCCTTCTAGGGTGCTCTCTCATCATAGCCTTCTTCCTCCTCCCCGAGACCAGATTCCAGCGGTCTCCCATGTCGACTGAAGGAAGAGTCGTTTACACTGACGAGTTCGGAACAACCCACGTCCTGTCCGATGAAGAGGCCCGGGAGCGCTTTGGCGGATAATTGCGCCAGCACGTAACAGCTTCCGCCCAGAAGAGGTCTTTTGTCCAGGAGTTAAAACCATGGAGCCCTGTTGCAGAGAATGGATGGAAGGTGTGGGTGAGTGCATACGTCAAGATGCTACAGTCTTGCACCTCTCCGGCAGTCTGGTTCGCCCTGCTAGCGGCGTCCATCGTCCTTGGTAAGTTGCCTCAGCACATAACTTCAGCCTTTGTCTTAACCCCTATATTGACCCCCATCAGGTTTGGGTGTTGGAATCACAATGACCTATAGTACTGTCTTGATTGAGGAGTTTCACTGGTCTGCCTCGTCTGTCGGACTGTTCAACGTTAGTCATCCGGCCCTTGATCTTGAGACATAGTACTGACACTTGTTTAGATTGTTACTGTGCCAGCAGGAATGTGCTCCTTGCTCTACTCGGGCTGGTTTGCTGACAAAACCAACATCTGGTTGGCTAACCGCAACGGCGGAGTCCACAAGCCAGAGCATCTGCTCATCAACTTGATTCTCCCATGCATCATCGGTGCCGTGGGTCTCGTCACCTTTGCTGTATGCGCTGGAAACCCCGAGAGCCATTCTGCATGGGGTCTCGTCATGGGTACGTGCCAACTGTTCCTCTGTTCAATGCATTGGCAATAACTGACTTATAAACAGGCTGGGGACTTTTCCAATTCACCTTTACGTCTATCCTTATCACTAGCACTGCGTTTGCTGCAGAAGTGTTCCCTTCGAATCCAGGTGCTGCCATGGCTGTTGTCGTGGGCGGAAAGAACATCATCAGTTTCGGAGCTGCGCAAGGCCTCACGCCGATGATTGCCAAGTTTCGTTTGTTCAAGACCCTCATGATCGTATGTATTAACACGAGTATCAAGTGACATTGTGTGCTAACTTGTCTCAGTTGCTCGGCATTTATCTTGGAATTTTTGCTTTGGGAATTCCTGTCTACTTCCTCCACAGCAATGTACATCTGTCGCATGCCACATCTCGCATGTTTCAACAAGCTGACAAACCTCCAGTGGCGCCGAGCTACCCTCAAGAAGTTTAACAGATAAGCGATGACGTTTACACGTTATGGTTTATATCCCATTGACAGTCCGAAGGCTTGTGGGTCAAATGCAGCAGGGATATTATCCAATCGGAAAACGCCGGCAAGAAGGTACTTAAATTTAGTAGCAAATTGGCTGGTGATATAAGTACCAACAATCCTCCCCTGTGCAGCATTTAACTACATCACAAGTACTCCGTATCGCAACGCCAATTTGTCTGCGTAGGACGTTTTTCCTTCTTAATATTTAGGTCAATCTGACCTAATGCAGACCGAACTGAGCCTTGCATGATAGCGCTTTCAATCTGATCACCTTTGCAGCTCTTATAGGGCGCGTATTTTGCTGATTTGAAGTGATGTTGCTGAAAAGGCGTAAACTCGTCACCAGGGCGATCTCTTTGTCGAACTTGAGCTTTAAATGTTCAGACGAAATGCCAGTCTGAATAAAAACCTTCTTCAGTCGACGCTTCAAACTATGTGCCAGATTGGAGTACTTGAGCTATGATGAAGTCTTGCTCTCGCAATGGCAGGTTGATTTGACGATGCAGCATCTGCGGCATCCTCCTGGAACACATCGCTCTTCGTCTTCACCATCTCGCGGTTGACTAGTTATCAATTCTTATCCAAGCCTATCGATAAGCTATCTGAGCGGCCAGCATCCCAACCAGATCCAGCCGAGGTCTTCGGAACCTCCACATTCAACCTCCACATTCAACCTCCACATTCAACCCCCACGCACCAAGGTTGTTCAATCGGACTCTGTGGGGGACCCGACTGACATCTCACAATAATAATTCCCCATTACCAGTCACGGCTAGCTACGCTGAGGGGCGTTTCACAACCATATGTTTTCCCATCAGATGCCCCCTTTTTGAAAAGTTTCTCAGCGCATTTTAGAGTCTTCAATCTCATACGTACGCATGTTATTGCTACATGATCGTGTGTCACTGTGCGCATGTCACTGCCCTACCCTGTACACTTCACTTGCTGTATTGCAAAGTAGTCGTCTGCAACTCGTATTGCACCTGACTTTGGTTTTCATTGCTCATTTAAAGTAACTCATACCATGATCTGCTACCTGATCAAGAATCTGATAATGATATTCACCATGATGTATCTTTCCTTAGCGCTTCTTGGGTATCGACCTGAGATGCTATGCTCACCCCCCAACCCTGCGCCAAACACAACCCAGACAAGGTGATGCATGATAATTAAGGCGTCTATCCGACATTAACCTACCTGATCTGCAACAAAAGACAAACAGTTGACCAATTGCACGCGCTACGCCTGTTGATCCGATATGCGGGGTAAATCCGTTAGCGTCACGTTATAGATATCGGCTGGTCTTGCGGCAATGTGGGGGTGGGAGTAGGTAAAAGATTGGACATGGTGAGGTAGCATGCCGCGACTCAATCATTTGGACCTGTAACTCATTCCACGGAAATCGGCCATTATGCCAGACGACAAAGAGGCTTACAATTGCCCTACATGTCAACGATCATTCGAGCGACGCGATCATCTCAAGAGGCATTATGACTCACGTATGCCCCTGATCTTACCCAACGTGTTCGAGACAGAGACGCTAACTCTTTTCTTCTTTCTTCAACTATCAAGATCAGAACGAGCGCTCATTCCAGTGTTTCTACTGCCAGAAAAGCTACAATCGCCGGCAAGGTCCCCAGATCCTACTTACTCCAGCGCAGGTATACTAACTCTGAGGGCTTATCAGGGACCTGTTGACGCGGCACTACGCGGTACATGAGAGCGAGCGACATGGCAACCCCGGCACCGTCAAGAGCCGTCGTAGAGCAGATAGAGCCTGTGGGCCATGTGCCGCCTCCAAAGTCAAGTGCGATAATGCAAGGCCGTGCAGGGTGAGTTGTGTTAACTCAGACGAGCCTTTGCGACACTACAAGATTGTTGACTTGTCTGAAGCGATGCGTTCAAGCCTCCAGGCCATGTCTCGAGAAGGACGCCGACGCACTGTCATCTGCTTGCAGCAAGTCTGATTCAATTGTTGGGTTTGACAGAGATGACCCACCTTCAAATACCGAGCAAATCAACCAGACTAGTGTGGACCTCACTGGAGGGTCTCCTTCTCAAGTTGGAGAGTTGACCCATCCCATCGATGATGTAGACATCAACGTCCTAGCCCAAGATCAGTCGCTATGGGGATACCCTGCGTTTTTCGAACCCATAATGTCGGCAGAAGATCCATCTGCACTGCTGGCGGCAGGCTTTGAAGTGCCCGCAGACTTGGCCAGGTACTTGCAGGACGCAGACACATCATCCAATCCACTCAACCCGCTTGACTTCAACCTCGACTTCGACGCGAACCTTTTTGCCAGTCCTCAAGCGCCCGGAGACACTTGTAGGACCAACGATACGCCTGGATTAGTAGTCATTGACGTGATAACTAGAAGGGGCGCGGATGATCCTGGAGGCACGCCATGGTAGGTATATCTGGCTTCTCAGGTACCGTGGCTGAGCTGACTGATTCATGTCAAGGTTATGGGTACCAGGCTCCAACCAGAGAGCACCCACTGACCAGACACAAATTAACATTGACCAGGATACAGCAGGACAAGCCGCCAAATCCCCGTCGTGTAGAAACCTCCGCGTGCAGATCAAGGACAAGATGGATTTGGCCACAAGGGACAGCCTTCTACAATTCATATCCCGCACAACACAGGCTGATGTCACCATCTCGGCTTTCCCAGACCCTAGCTTTCTCGACTTACTCATCCAGACGGGACTGTCGAAACGAGGCAGCAGAGATGGTTGTGTTCATCCGGCAAGCATATCCTACAAGGAGATGCGTCCGGAGCTGCTTACGGCCCTGATGCTCGCTGGATGTGTTTGTCTAGGGTTCGAGGCTATCAACAAGTCTGGGCTCGTATTGCAGGAAGTGGTTCGCCTGTCCCTGGAACGTTTGGTAAGCTTGCAAGAACAACACTGTCACTTATGACATGGTCGAGTGTGTGCGAGGGACTGATTAGCTTTTAGTTTGAAGCCGATAACCGAATTGTGCGTGATTTGCAATATCTCCAAGCATACATGCTGTGGGTTGACGTCGGTATAACCTGTGGAAACTCTCGTCAGATGGAAATGGCAGAAAGTCGCTTTCATACTCTCTGTACAGTGGATTCACTTTCGTCACTTTTTCCTGAGCCTGTATTGATGGTACTCAGGCTTTAAGGCGCATTGGAGCATTCGACAGGTCCATGTATCACGCGATCCGGCCGCAAGAAGAGGATGAAGAAGTGGCACTTGCTGTAAAATGGAAAGATTGGGCAAGACAAGAGTCATTCAAGAGGTACGGTCCGATATGTGCATTGTCGAGTCCCCAATGGCACAGTCTCGACACCCCAAACTCCTTGTTGACAATGTGCAGGCTTGCGTACTCTGTCCTGGAGCACGATATGCATATTGCAATAGTCCAGAGCCGAAACCCCACAACATCATATACAGAGTTTACAGCTCCTCTGCCAGACACCGCAGATCTCTGGTTTGCCTCTTCCGCAGAGACCTGGCGGCAACAGATGTTGGAGTTGGGACACGGGGACGATCAAGGCAAGATCTCCTTGCGCGACATGCTCATTCAACCCAGCCTTCTCAACTTCCTCCCGCCCAGCCTGGATACCGCCAAAGCGAGATCAGTGTTACTCCACGGCTTGGCTGGGCAGGTCTTTGAGTATCGGAAACAGAGTATTCTGCACAACAGCCTCACAGCTCACCGTTCCGTGGGCCTCCAGCTTGCGATATGCGCTCAACAGCAAGAACTCCTCCAAACCCTGACCCAGATTAGTCTGGGCGATCTAACAGACTCTCCTGAGTCGAGCATCATGGTGGAGACGCTGCGCATGTCACTCTATGTCGATGTGGACGACATTCAGCGCTTTGCAGGGAAAGATGGCGTTACAGCAGCTCAAAGGGCATACCAGATACTCGAGAACTGGTTTCAGGATGTCCAATCTCGCAATGCTGCTTGGCATGCGGGCCAAGTCCTTCGAGCTGCTCGACAGGTACCGCCACGACAACTCCGCGGATACGAGTCCATCATGATATATCATGCTACGCTGGTGTTGTGGATCTACGGCGTATTGCACAGCGTGAATCTGAAGCAGGGCAATGAGCGGGATTTCCATCAATCATCCCTATCGCTCACTCCATTGCAGAAAGTCACGTCGAGGAAGGACGCTGTGTGTACTAAAAGGGTCGTGTTGGATGGCTTGATGAACCAGGATACAACTCAGTTCCTCGAGCTTGGCTATGGCTGTCCTGGGCTCCAGTCACCCTCGTGTCATGATGCGGCTGATGCTAATCAGTCGTTTTGCGATTTGAGGCACTCAGACATGATAATGACGATAGGCTCGACCATCTTAGAGAAGCATTTTCGGTGCCTTCCAGGCAATGAACAGTCACTGCCGCCTCTCATATACAGACTTTGCAACTTGATGCATGACTTGGGCACACTGCCTAAAGTCGCTATATAAATGTATTATACCCGGGAAATATGATATACTAGATACTCTTAGTGTTCAAAATTCAAGAATAAAACTGAGGGCCAAAGCTAGTCTTGTCCTAGTTGGTGGAAAGATCGTGGATGGGAGGCACTCGGCACATGGTTACTCGAGTTTCCCACGTGTTATTATTGATTGAACACGTTCCATGGGATGGTATGATCAACATCGAGGGACGGTCCTGAATGAAGGAGTCAGGGACCAATTTGTGTACGATACAAAATCTAGCTTTCAGAGATTAGGATTTGCTATTGTTTCAGTATGGCCTTGCTCCAATCTCTTCACTCTTTCTTCGTGGTAATAATTTGACTTTTGGCAATGCCTGTTCTGTCTGAGCAAGCGCCTTTCTCAAAATCCTCTCAGGTAGCGTCACTTTTGTTCCATTCAGCGTAGAGATCTTCGGGTAACAACATACTGGCCATTGCAGCATTCTTCCGAACCACTAACCTGGCTCTTGACGCGTCGTGATAAATCGTAGCCTTTCCACCGAATTCCTTGGCAATGGAAACAACCTTCTTGATCAGCCCACCTAGCCTCATCAGATCTGGCTGGTTACCTGCAATCGCTTTATAGAATTGCTTACTTCTCAGGAGTACGACGCTGGCTCCCTCATTGCGTTGGCATTGATAACTCAGTGGACGTTAATTGAGACTCTTGCCTAGATCTATCTTATTAACATGTATAAAAGGGTACTTGGCCTGTCAAGTATTCCATGGTAAATAACTGGGTATCGTATATTAAATAGAATAGTTTGTCGACTGGTGCAAACAAATCGTTTTGACACTCTATGCCGTCTTTATCGAACCCTCACTGACACTTGACCCTCCCAAGTGACACTCACGCTGTAGCTTATACAGCACAGCTATCCTTTCTTAGACGTCGCGTTGAACCCGTATCACTTGCCAGGCCATTCCGCGTGGGTATGGTCGTATGTGGAAGGGAACAGCGACAAGGCAGTTTATAAAGATGAGAATGAATGGTATTCCTAGCCACCCTGTACTTGCAGTCAACGGTTAGTTACATAGTATGTCTCGACTAATGTACAAATTTGACTTGGCCCTTAACCGTGTCCGAGTCCGCCAAGTGGACTTTTAATATCATTTTTACGAAAATGCTTCTAGACAAAGAACTATCATCCGAATTACATTCACGAATATGCGAATTACGCAAACAACGGTATTCCTATACGCAGGTGGAAGACCTTTCCCGATATAAACCCTGCAACGATTATGAAGACCTGCCAGTAAGACAATATGCTTGCAAATAATCAGATTTTGCTATGCCCAGGCCGGCCAAAGAAGCTATCAGAAGAGCAGCAAAACCACATCCTCGAGACTATCGACCAGAACCCACATGTCACGCTATAAGCTCTTCCCGCCGAGATCGATAACATCATATCACGCCGTACATTACAACGCTTCTTGCGTAAGCATCGCAAAAAGAAATAGCTACAGCAAAAGCGGCCTCTTCTAGCAGAGGAACAGGCTCGGCATCGACTAGTCTGGACACAATGATATCATGATATTGACTGGAGGAGGGTTAAATGGAATGATGAGTGCACAATTAATGTACATTATCATGAATGGCCTTGCTGTTCACTTCCAAAGAAGCAATACACTCTCGCCGAGTCCTTTTCTGTTGTAGAAGCCAGGAAATACGTTGACCGAGGCCAGGAAAGCTGACTGATAGTCCACTGATGAGATCACACGGGCGGCAGGGGCCAAAACACCAACCGAGACATCACAGCTTCCTAATTCAGAAGGTAACTAGAGTAAGCTGCCAATTTGTCTTCGTTAGATGGTTTAATGTTATACTAAACATACTACTCTACCCCCATGCCCATGCGCCAAGTAACTCGATATTGAAGCCATGTTTCTGGATATCCTCAAGCAGCCATTCGATAGGGGTAGCATAAGTGATGTCTAGTTCAGGCTTGAGCACATTCTTGAGCCCAGCACTGATCATGCCACCGATGCGGCCATGTATGTCCCAGATACAAGCTCCCGAGTCGCCTGGCTGAGAAAACGTAGTGGCTGACTGACCAGGTACCTTTACTATACACCACTCTTCCGAGAGCTCGCCTACAGGGTTGTCTTCGTGAGGAAACCGTAAAACGGACTTAACCTGGTTCGCTAGACCAACAGTCAAGCCAGTCTTGCCACCATACTTGAGTACCATGATAGCCCTAGCGTCTAGCGCCCTGCAGTCTTCTTGACAACGACCGTCGTATATCTCTCTTTCAGGGATGGTACCTAAAAGTGGCATAGTATTTGAATGGTCGTCGAGAAGCAACGTGTGGTAGTCGGATATACCAAACTCGGCTAAGACCACACCTTGGAGCGAAGAATTGAGCCATTTCGGGGCCATCACTCGGTTTTGAAGCAAATCCAGCTTAGTACTATGCTTTTTTTGGTCCAGCTCAATCAAGGCCCAGTCTCTAAGTCGCTGCTCACCGCGCTTAGTAGTGCCTATTCCAAACGCAGGTAGGCCGCAGCGAAAGGGTTGGGTCACGCAATGGGTAGACCAGACAAAGGACGGTCCGATAACGTAACAAAGAATCGACACATAAGGCGAACCGACAAGACGACAATGATTCAAGAAAGAAAATAGCGGCAGCATAGCGCACAGAAAACACTAGCAGTTCGATCTTGGAAGGCACAAATAGAGTCACAACAGAACAAGAGAATTGGGAGCAGACGACTGCAAGACTTTGGTATCGTCCTGGTAATGAGTTCATAATCATAGGCAGATACGATAGATCCTACGATAAACAAGCATAAACGTTAATACCCAGACAACCTTTACTTTGGGAAGGTAGATTCCCTAAAACCAGGTAAAGAACTGACTGGTGAGCACCGGCTTTTAGCATGGGAGTTCACGCAATACGTGATAGGCGGCCTTAGACCTGACCTTAACATGGCAAGGACAAGACCCCTTGGGGCTCTGCGAGCTGGACCAGTCGCATACCTACCTACGTGCTCGGAAACCGCAGGTTCCAATTGTCAAGATTCAGCAGAAAGAAGGCGCACGCATTTATGGGGGGTCAACTTCTACAAATTGCATCGTCATTCATGACACCATGTAGTCCTCTGCGGCAAGGTTACGGGACTTTCACGGACCTATGCAAGGTTATACGTAATTATACGGGGTATCTCAAGTATATAAAGAAGAGTCTATCTAGGATAACTAGATCAGAACAAGAACATCAATCAATTGATCAAATGGATCAGCCTGATTAAGAGCAATTCCAAATCACTTCACTTTTACTATATGATAACAACAAAGAGAAGTTAAAGGTGGGATTGGACGGATAGACTTACATCCATAGTCATGGACACGGCAACCATGCCCAAGTTATAGCGAAAGAGACGGTAATACTTGGTCAGCCCTTTGGCAATAAGCCTCAACCGGACCAGGTGGATAAAGTAGAGGTTCAGGCCTGCATCAACAAGCAAAAAGATGACCTTTCCGATCCTGTTCCAGATGTAGTTGAGCCCGATCCAGGTATTATTATAGAACCATCCTCATCAACGCTAATCAACCCCCCGATTCTCGGAAATCCACTTCACATGGAAGATGAGGGGCACCCTTAGACAATAGATTGGCCCTGGCTTCTTCAGATCCGCTGCTTGCTTCATGCTCTTGTCCTCAAGGCGATTCGGAAGACGGTCGGATATTTGGGGATGTGATGGTCAATATCAGAGGGGATCCAGATTGGGTCGTAAGGAGCCCCGGCGCCAGAAGTTAATGGGCGGCTATGGCCTCCGTTCAGGGACGAGGTTTCCGCAAATGAAGGGGAAAGACAAGCCTGTCACGGCATCTGCTGGCTAGCATCGAGGGGCGGTGGTTATGAAGAGAACTAAAAAGTGCCTTATTAAAAATTCATAGCTAAAATTACATATAAAGTATTTTATTCATCCCTATAAATTTCCAAGCTAATTAATTCCCTTAGAGTAGGTAGGTAATCACGGACTCACCTTGGGACCGGGCCCCGATCCCTCCGGCGACCGCGGAACTCGGACAACACAAGTACCGAGTGACGTAAACTGAGAGATAATGGATTTCCATATCAAGAATCGGTTCATGTTCGAAGTGAGATTGATGTGTCCGAACTATCCATCATGAGGACGCCGATGAGACTAGCAGCCGTTGCAAGAAACTCGACACGTCGTTCCAATTGTTAGTTTTAGTATGGACCACGCCAGTCACGAAGCTAACTCGAACTTTCAGATTCACGAATTCTACTCTCTCGATCATTTATCTCAAGTAATTCCCCAAGACCAGCTTTATCAAACACACCGGTCCCTCCAGTATTCTTCTCATCAACTCCATCTTTCTCATCAATGTCTTCCCAGTCCTTAAAGAACCCAGAGACGCTCAGGGATCATCTCACGCCCGCCAATCTCAAAGCTCTGCGCAACTTTTGGTTCGAGCATCTCGACGACCAGAATGACTGTATCTTGTTCAAGCCGGAACAGGGGCGGCGATGGTTCTTTGGCGGAAAGGAATTCGACGATGCTTGCATGTAAGTTCAGGTCATTCGTCGTTGACCACGCTCACATGCTCACCTGTCTCGCCCCTCAGCTACCAATTCAAACCTATTCTTGAAGCCATCCGCTCTACTCAGGTAGCCTCGGCCAAAGACATCCTAGCTATCGCCCAGCCCCAGAGTCCTCTCGACTGGCTCAGCCTTGTTCTTCTTCTAGATCAGATCCCACGGAACTGCTACCGCGGCGCCGAAGCGAGCATCTGCTTCCGCTTCTTCGACCCTTTGGCAGTCCAAGTTGCCGAAGCCGCCTTCGACTTGGGCATCCCCGATGTCGAGCCCTCAACGCGCTGGCAATTCGCCTACCGCATCTGGTTCTACATGCCACTGATGCACTCCGAAACGCTCCCCGAGCACAACCTTGCCGTCAAAAAGTTTGGCGAGTTGGAGCGCGACGTTCTCGGCTTACTAGACGCTGCTGACGATGCCGCGAGCGACGAGTACCAGAAGAGGGCGAGAAAAGCAGTCCAGCGTGACCCAGAGACGGCCAAGAATATGGCCTGCGTGAACATGGAGTTTGAGAAGAAGCACTTGATCATCATTGAGAGGTTTGGGAGGTATCCGCATAGAAATAAGGTCATGGGCAGGGAGCCCACGGCGGAGGAGACGGAGTATCTCGAGAATGGAGGTGATACATTTGGAAGTTAGAGATTAATTTGATGCTCTGGTTAAGTAGCATGTTGACTAGACTATGATGTAAATCTGATACGTTAAGAGATCGGCGTGCTTCACCGATACATCCGCCCTGATGATCCTTCTTCGATCATCCAACGATGACAAACCAGCACAACGCACCACCAGCTACCTAGTAATAGACGAGTCTCATTACCTCATACCAAGCTCAGGATATCCCCATAAAGCACAACGCTCATCTCTCTCCCAGTCAAACTTTCCCAACCATCCCACCCGCAAACGTACAACCCCCAAGCATGCTTTCCATCTCGTTCCACCGTAAACTCTCCCCCTCCCCCCTCCCCCACATCTTGTCATCCCCAAACCTTTCACTCAGGTAATTTTAAAACTTTTAATAAAGTGCGTCCATATGTGGCTGCAATCTACATTTA
>JABFEV010000443.1:0-23679 GCA_013618395.1 Fusarium domesticum | reverse complement strand
CCGAAGGCTCCAACGATGTACCACGCAGGGATTAGGACCAATAGACTTTATTTAATTAAAGGTACATTAATTGTTACCCATTTTCTATATTGATAAACGTCCCAGCAATCATCTAAGTTACAAAGTGCTACAATACACTGCACACAGCCACACCTTGTCTGTTTAATCTTCTTAGTAGTTGTTACTTAAAGATCGTGCTTGTAAGCGAATATCACCTAGTTATATATCCTTGCATGCTGGGCATCGTGCCTTTTCCCCTCTATTGATCCGCTGGTGATTTGAACGATCTGTAGTCTCGTCGCCAGGTCGATATCGCTCTCTTAACTGCCCTCTCTAGGCATATTCTTGCCAAATAGACTGGATAATATCAGTCCTCCAGGCAGTCTGACTAATATTGTTAGATTTTAAGAGGGAAGTGATTTGGAAATGCTTTGGAAATGCCCTTGATGAAGCTGATTTATTTGATCAATTCAATTGATTGATGTTCCTTAATGTACCGCGTCAGTGGCTGGAGTCATGTGGGACGGGTACGTCGTTGGAGCCTTCGGACTCTCAAGGGGATACAAAGCATCTGATCGTGTCGGACTAATAGGCCGGTCTTGCCGGATGACTAAGGGTGTAATTCAGGATTCTGAGTCAAAAGCAGAGTCAGTTTTAAGAACAAGATGCTACACAAGGATACTGTAGATGTTACAGAGCGCGTCTTGCAGCTCCAATCGCCGTGGTCCCTACTACCATCAAGTAAGCACCACTGGCAATTAAATAATTAAAGGAAATACGCACAAAGGGAGTACCTTAATTAGCACAAGATAGCATAGAACAGATCAATCCGAATCACTCATTTCTTTACCACAATAGCTGACAGATAAACACAAGTATCGCCTAGCATTCTACCGTTATGTGTTAATAGTGCTAATAAGACAGCCCAGCAAAGACATGTTGCTAAGGTCATAGGGCACAGCCTCCTTGGCTTATACGCCCTAAGGTGCAACGCCCTCAATAAGACGTGATATTTGGTTGATGGTATTGAGGATAAATTGCGGGAAAATCACGCGGAACTTTTGTCTCCCCACTGTAGTACCTCTGTCACCAGCCAATTATTTACTATTAAACCAATGTAACTGTTGGCTTCACAGGCGGGGTTGAGTGTACTCATGTCACGTAGCAACGGTCACTTGAAGTGGTGGTAATTGCTGATTGTGAATATTGAGGCTGAAGAGGGAAGAANNGAGCTACCCGGAAGCAGCAGGCCCTCAGCGTGTGACAACCCTCTTCCACTGCCTCAATTCCTCTTTTTCCATCAGTAACTCTTATTTATTGCCATGCGATTAGTTTAAATCCCTGTATTTGATGTCCCACCAGACTTACGACTGCCCATTAGATAACTATGCCTTGCCGTCGGAGTTGTTGGCCTCGCTGGCCTTTTCAGCACTTGTCTAGAAGCCGTCCAGAGAATCGACTCATACAAGAATTTCGGTCGTCCATAAGCTATTAGTTAGTATCCAAGAATTTTGCAATAGTGCAGACCACACCACCTACCAACATCCTACCCTAGAAGACGCCGATTATTCGAAAGACGGTTCAATTTCTACACGACAAGCCCAGTCGAGCCACGGCGCGCGCGTGGATTCGACGTGGCGTAAGATAGCTTGGTCCTTAGGCGGGAAAACAAAGCGCGCAAGCGACGTTCATGAATTTGCAGCCCCAGTGCAGTATTTATATAACGTAGTTCCTCCCAATGACGCAAAGGGCACACTATCGGGACATGGGACTCGCATCTATAGCACTCCGCACCTTCACGGTTCGTATACACGCTCCTAGGTTACGCCTGCTACATCGACCTAACGTTGTTAAGATGCTTCCTCAAATGAGGGTCCTTGGCTGGCCGAGATTCAAGCGTTCCTGCGCAAGGCAGATGAGGAGATAAGAGGTCATGATAACTTGTCCCCGCGCCCTCGTCTTCTAGCTAACAGTTATAGCCGAGACGAAACGAGACCTACGCGCTTGGCTCGGTTGCCCATCCCCGAACGATCTATACGATGACTCCATCCAGAAGCGGCTGAATAACACATGCGAGTGGATACTGTCACAGGACCATGTTCGCGACTGGGTTTCGCCTGACGTCTCGACTATTACCGCCAGCGCGCTATGGATTCACGGTCTGGCAGGATTTGGAACAACTATTCTCTGTGCTAGATTGGTTGAGATCCTGTCATCGAGTCTCCAAACGCCCGTCGCACACTTCTTCCTATCGTCCAAGTCTGAGGGCCGCGATGATCCATTTATAGCCCTAAGGGCGTGGATCACCGAGGTGGTGTTCCGAAGCCAAGCTGCTTTAGACATAATCTACAATAGACGATTAGTCCAACACGAACAGGTTGCGACGCGAACGACAATCGCCAAACTCTTTCGTGAGGTCCTCCAAACCGTGCCGTTCTGCACTTTTATCTTAGACGGCCTAGACGAATGCACCGAGTTGAGAGAGAACCAGAACGGCAGCGACTCCGTAACCTACTTTCTCCATGAGCTTAGGCAAGCGTTGACTGGTAGCACTGCGCGGATTCTGGTGGTCAGCCGTAACGAACCTGAAATTCGGTATGGGCTCTCACAATTCGCTGGGTTCAGCGAGTACGCAATATCACCCTAAGATGTTTATTCCGACAATATAGCTTATGCAAGAAGTATTGTCAATGCGAAGCTGCCTAATAAGGACGAACTGACGAGAATAACATCTCCCAGAGAATGGCCGATCATTATAACGATCAGTTTCAGTGCCTAAAAATGCAACAAGACTTTTTGAGGAAAGGCCGACTCATAAAGCAGCTCGAAAAGGATATTGATGAGACCCCAACCGGGCTAGACCGTCCCTACGGTCGCAACTGGGAAAGAATTATGGCACAGCGAGATATAAACAGAACAAGGGCACTCTCATTGCTGCGATGGGCTGCATTTGTTCTACGGCCCTTGACTGTCAGCGAGATTTCCGAAGCTATGCTTGTTAATGACGACTGCGAGGATCTGCCAGTTGACGAGATACTGGGCCTGGGTCGTATCGACAACGACTATATCGAAAGCGTGATTGTGGGTCTCTGCGGATCTTTGATAGAAGTCCGGAGCTCTCTATTGGAATCTTCCGTTGGGTCAAGAAAGATACACCTAGCCCATTTCTCAATTAAGCAGTACCTGCTTTGCAAGATTACGCCTCGAGGGGCGGCTATGTTAGTCAACGAGAGCTTGCGCGCGTCTAACGAAGTCACCGAGGGTATTGCTCTTGCTAAGCTATGTCTCTGCTATATTGGGTTCCGACGAGTCTGGGGCAGTTCACTCCCTGCAGAGAATGATCGAATCGGGATGGCATTCCGAGATTACGCTGCGACGTACTGGCACCAACACGTAGACGGGGACAAGGTTGGAGATGAGGAGTTAGTGGAGGCTATGAACGCCTTCTTCGACGGACATATTCAAACTTGGGAGTCCTGGAGAGACTGGTACGATACTAATGGCGATGATCTTCAACTAAAGGAGACGGAGACAGTCATACCGGCAAGCCGCTTATACTATGCCTCACGGTTAGGTCTAACGGCGGTGGTAAGGTTTCTCCTGCAACATTGCCAACACAATCCGGACGAAATGTTGGAAACAGGAAGAACAGCGCTTGAAGTTGCATGTGAAAAGGGCAACTTAGAAATAGCGAAGACACTACTTGAAGCGGGAGCAGATGTCAACGTCGCTGGACATAGAGGACGAACGCCGCTCTATGGCGCGTCGATGAATGGTCATCTTCAAGTAGTGAAGTTAATTCTTGAGAGACAGGGTAGCTTTGAAATTAAGGATATTAGAGGATTGACGCCGCTTCATGCCGCTTCAAGCAACGGCCATCTAGAGGTAGTCAAGCTTCTGCTCGATAAAGGAGCAGATATCACAGTTGCTAACGAGAACGGATGGACGCTGCTTATCTCAGCTTCAAGTCAAGGCCATCTAGAGGTAGTCAAGCTATTGCTAGACATGGGAGCAGATACCACAGTTGCCAACGAGACCGGAGTGACGCCGCTTCATTTAGCTTCAATTAACGGCCATCCCGATGTAGTCAAGCTATTGCTAGACAAGGGAGCAGATTTCACAATTGCCAACAAGGACGGATTGACGCCACTTCTTATAGCTTTAAGCAAGGGCCATCTCGAGATAACTAAGCTACTTCTCCATAGAGGAACAGATATCACAGTTGCCAACAAGAACGGAGTGACACCGCTTCATATCGCTTCAAGAAAAGGCCATCGAGGTACTCAAGCTACTCCTCGATAGAGGAGCAGATGACATATATATTGATAAGGACGGATGGACACCACTTAGTGTGGCCCCACAGAATGGCCATCTTAACGTAGTTAAGCTATTACTCCGACGTCAGATATCTCCGGCATCACGAGACGTAGCACTATGGAGAAGATGATCGCCGAGAGCGAAGCCCGGCTCAAGGCAGAAGATGACAGCCCGCTTCGGAGGTGTGATCTGGAAGAGGATATTGATCGGGATTCATCGTGGGTAAAGAGACTGGGCTGGTTGAGGCACTTTGGCTCACGGGATTTGCTCGATGTTTTCAAAACAGCCGAGTGGGTGAGAGCAAAGGCCGCGATGATTTACGTGTATACCAAGGTTCGGGTTAGTAGTAGTAGTATTGCTGAACGCCGGTACGTTCCTTCAAGAGGACAAAGGGCGCCTATCTATATAATTTACAAATATTTGCTTAGAGAGGAGTTAGAATAGGAGTGGGGTGGCGAGCCTCCAAGACCAACAGATATCTAATTTACATGCACACCTGAATTAATGAAATCTGATCTCTGCCGCAGATGTCTATATACGGTTTGCCATTCTAGTTTATATAGGGATTCATACTAAAACACGAATCAAAGACCATTATAAGATGGTAAAAGCAGGGAGTGTGCACTTAACCACCCGATTATTAAGTATATGACCTAACCACGATTTCATCTTATCCTTCGTCATATACGTATTTTCCCTCCCATTGCAGTTGACGATAGTGTTGAACGTATGATATTACGTGTTTCCTTGTGGTCTGAACTTATTTAGAAGGTTTCTACTAAGTTATTCGTGCCCGGCCTGTCTCTAGCAGTGGATGAGTGTATAATCCGCTTTATAGGGCGTTCTCTGGCAAAAGTAACTATTCCAAGGAAGCCAATTCCGACAGGAATAAAGGCATGGGTTGCTGCCCAGCAGGGGTATTTTCTACGCTGGAGATTTCATATTCCAGCACAATCACGGCCTTGTGGCCTCCTTGTTAGCAGGAAGGCAGCTAGAGAGGAGCTCGTAGAGACTCAGGCCGTTGTCCTAGATCTCGCTTTACAACTGCCTATCGTCACATATAATGTCTTCTTGGATAACCTATTTACAATACCACAGCTTCTGCTGGCCTTCCGCCAACGCAACATTGCTGCTACAGGCACGGCACGTTTAAGTAGTGGCATATATGCCCCCTTTGTTGTGGCGAAAACGGCCGATAACGTAGGGCAGTTGAAAAATTGGTCTTACAACCATCTACGTGCTGTTCCTACAGAAGATAACTTGGTTACAGAGCCCATGGATTGGATTGCTTATTTTTACTAATATTTTGAGGCTAATTTTATTTATGTTGTCGGTCAATCAAATCGCGTGGAAAGATATCGCTGTTGCATTATTTATGTCTTCATTCTTTACTAGTAGTGAAAGAGAAGATATTGAACGACGCCGGCCTATTTCTAACGTTAATTTCAAGGCCTATTAAACACAGCTATCAATACTATAACATCCAACACTTCCCTTTCTATATGAGATATCATACAAACTTGTGAAATCGCTTTAATGCCGTGCCAACAGTTGTCCTCTCGGCCTTCTCGGCGACGGTTAACTACACAAGACGGTGACAAGAGATATAGTCAGTAACGCCAACTCAGGCTCTCCTAAGAAAGCCACGAGGTTGGAAGTGGTCTGACGAACAGACCTTGTATTTCCTTGAGAGGCTGCTAGAACCCGTCGTAATAACAGGCTTCTCATCAACAAGAGCCGTATCATTCGCCTAGCTAGTGTTGGCTGAATTTTCAACCTGATTTCTCGGCGTTATCGTCAACTATCTGCTGATCAGTTGTCATATTAGAGAACAAGATTGCCGTGTTTCTTTGTGGCTCGTTGTATGCTAGTATCCATAGGAATACCATTACTTTCTGTTCAAGACAAAGTTGCTGGCTGTTACCTACTTCTATATTGGTTCGAAGCCACGGGTAAAGGGACAGAAATACAGCCTTTTCAATGAGCAATAGGTCAATGAACATCTGATCAGGTGATTCCATGACCCAACGTATGTAAGCTCAAGAGGTTGGCGCGCTACCTCCAAGGGTTCCTTGTGATATAGGATCACCGTGATCCACTAGTCGGGGCATTAAGGGTACTACTACTAGCATTACAATTGCCCGTAAAAGATCTTCTTTATCTTCGGCATATTGGATAAGATTAATAAGAAATTCATCGTTAACCTCAGCAATTAGGCCTGTGAGGCTCATAATAGTTGCGTTGCGAACTGGATCTAATGCTGTTTTCTTTTCCTGTTTTTCTCTTTTTTTTTCTTTCACTCACCTAGATTTAGGTGAGTCAAAATCCGTATCATCTTGGATATCTCCGTCCACAGTTTGTGTGCATCAAGGATTGGACATGACCTATTCAAGTTACATCCAGCGTCGACCCCCCGCATGCCCCAACCTTAGCTTGTATCTTTCGGGATTTGTATTCAGGCTGAATCCGAAGTGCTCTTGATGATGAGAATAATATGGCGATATTTCGGAAATGCTTCTCTTCATCAGCTTTTCTGTCATAAAGTAAACTTGCAATGAAGAGGTCGACCACTATACGTAAATCTCGAGTTTGATGCTATATAACCTTCAGAGAACCCTCAGTCAGACCATCACCCAAATTATACCACGAATACGTGCCCCGTTAAGTCATGAAGACAAATACATTGCTACCTTTACTTGGCCTGGCCACCTCACACCAGGCCGAAAGTTCTACATTCAACAATTTAATCCTCGGCGGCTTCAACCTAGATCCAAGCTGTCTTTGTTCCTGAATACCACAACACTCTCTTCTGTGCCACTTCAAGCTCCCTTACCTTCCTGGGCCTTCCCACCCATGCCAGTCGTGATCTCTTTCACTGGAAATATACTTCCAATGCCTTTGGTCCCTCCGATCAACTGCCCAGAATGGCCTCTTTACCAAAAGTAACAAGTGGTATTTACGTGTCTACTTCACAATTCCACGAGGGTGTCTTATACCTCATGTGAACGCATGTCAACCAACAGCTTCCTCGTGTTTATGACTCGCAATGGGATAACTTTATAATGACGACTACAGAACCATATAGTTCAGATGCATGACCTGATTCAGTTCACTTCAGCTTTTCTGGGTTTGACCATTCCCCGTTCTGGGATGATGACGGATCTACTTGGGTTTCTGGTACTCACTGCGGCTTACAATCCTATTGTGATGTATACCCCCCATTCTTCGATTCTGAGACAGGAGAGGCTAAAGAGATCATCATGCCATGGAACGGAACTATCAGTATGTCTCCTAAAGCTACTCATACCTAGAAACGCGATAGATGGTATTATATATTGTTGGCTGAAGGGGGAACTCGAGGGTTAAAATGGCACGGTCACGGAGCTTATAAGGTCCATACACACTAGCGCCTGGTAATCCTCTTCTTACAGCTGCCAACAATACAACATATTACTTCCAAGCTATTGCACTATGATCTATTCCAAGATGCTGACGGTCAGTGGTGCACTGCTGCGTTGGCTACATGAGCTGGGGTTTCATAGAGACAAGATTCAGGCCCGTTCCTTGGTAATCTGCCCAGGGGTAGAGAGATGGTTCTTACACCTATGGCCTGGAATGAAAGCGAGTTTCCAATTTTCACAACTATGACTGTTATAATGTCCGGATGGAAATTACCACCAGAGTCAATCTGTGGAGGATGGAGAAGGCTAGTTGAACGATGCAGACGATCTGGCGACTTTTTCACCCGGAATTACTCTTCCTATTCACTACGTCTACTAAAATGTAGACAATACTAAGTTTCACCTCTAGGTCCCCTAATACTATAGCCTTAAAGTTACCCGTTCTCAACCTCATCGTTTTCGACGCTGACTTTCCCTCGGTCGAGGTTAGACATTCGTCGCTCAGATAATGGCACACTCCATATTGAAGTACAGCGTGGAAGTTGATTGGGTAATCTCTGAAAAGGAAGAAATGGGCATTGGAGAATCGTACTTAGTTATAGGAGTGTTTGGCCACTGCCGAGGTATAGACTTGGTGCCATATTACTTTGGTGAGTTTCTTTGTCCTTAAATTTCAAGGCTATATAAGCTCATTCGTTATAGGTGCTATTGTTGGAGTTTTTGCAGCGATGAATGGCAATTTGGGAGAAAGCATCTTAGACCTGTATTCCTAATTAGAAGTATCAGGGATTATAGCAGTTTATATACCAAGAGGATGCTGATCAGGTTGATGGAAGTTGATTGTCTAAGATGAGAAGATCTAATGTTCAGGCGGATCAGTAGAGAGAGTTCAAGCTGAGAGAGGGCTGGCACGGGTCAGTTTGCTGCCTCTTTATGATGAAATATCACGGAATTGAATGAAAATAACAAGAGGCAGCACTTAAAGACTGTATCGAATCAATTGGAAATCTTTACGTGATAGGATAAGGAAGTCCTAAATATAGAAATGCCTGGACTTTCAAGATGCTGTGGATATTCTTGACTCTGCATACTTTCCTTTTTAATGTGCCTTCTGATGGTCCGTCAGTCTGTCAATATCATGGAAGTCAAAGATGGTTGCTGCCAAGATGTGGTATATGTAGTCTTTCTTTCTGCCATATCGTTCTATACAAGATCTACAGATCGAGAAGCTTCCTCAAGAAGTTGAAGTACGCCTTAAAGGTAAAATCCAGAAACAAAACATACCCCCAAGACAAGCACTTGACCCTCACGAGTCACTAATACGCCCCCCTACGTCTTTTGAACTTTGGCCCCCTGACCAATTCAACAGCCTGTCTCCCAGTACTAACAGAAGCACCAGCACTCAGCCAAAAGTTGGGCACCTTTGCACCCCCCTCATCGAGCGCCCAGATAGCCAAACCAATCCAGTTATCTCCTCTATAGTCAAGTATACCCTCTGGAACAGGGAACGCCGTCTGTGGACCAACATTGCTAACATACCGACCAAACTGGAAGCCGTTGACGTAGAGAAGTGCACGGTATGTTGCGGTGCTGGATGTGCTGTTCTCAAAGTTGAACGATAGGGGAATATCAAATTCTTTGGAAGGGTAGTCAAGACGGAGCTTTGCAGTGTAAAAGCCAACTCCTGGTTTGGAGATACCCTTGAACGGGGAACCTTTAGAGAATTGACTCAGTGGAGGTGATGGAAGATGGTATCCTTGTCTCTCGAAGAAAAAGCCACCTTCGTTAAGAGGTCCTCTAAACTTGTCGACGTAGTTCTCACCACCCAGGTTACCAGTCAACTTCCACTTAGACACGCGGGTTTCCTTTCCTGAAGATGTTAGAATGGCCCAGTCCAAGATACCTCGGGGGTTTTTTTGCTCTTCAAGACCGGGTGCCCAGTTTCTGTCAAGTCAGCGATGACCTATCAATGAAGTTGAAATACTCACCCATTAAGACCCATGTTATCGACAATCACTGTCAAAACATGACTCTTACCCTTGTTTAGTTTGGGTAGCTTATACGTAGAGTTGAAGTCATTCGTAGCGTCGTATCCTTTGAACGAGCCGATATACTTGTCATCCACCCAGACAGTACTGGCAAATGCTCTTCCTCCCTGAGTCCATAGCTTGAGCTGGCTTTCGGATCCTTGAGCGGTGAAATGTCCACGGAAGATGAGCGCACCAACGTGGAAACCGTAATCGGAACCGTAGAGAGAAACGGAGTTCTGAAGAGGAACACGGGGGTTATTGTTGCTCTTTATATCTGCCACTGGCCATTCGCCATCATCGTATTTCTGGCTGATCTCAGGCAGACCATCGACGTAGTGCCAGTCTAGTTTAGACAAATCCGGGACAGTCACAGCAGGTGTTTTGAAGTTGAACTCTGCAATCCAGTTCCCCAGGTTTGACTTTTGGTACCGAGTCTGCTTGCCATTCAACACCAGCTTAGTTGTATTTTCGGGAGCGCCAATGACTTCGAACGGAGTAGAACGGTTAAAGTCGGCCTGGATAGACAGTGTTGAGCCTTGGATGGAGAGTGATCGAACTAGATAGGCGCCGTTGATAATGACTGACTCGGGGTTCATAATGGATGTTCCGAATGCTCCGTTTTTGCCTTTTCCTGGCAAGTCAGGTACCCAGTAGTTGTATGCCGAGTTTCGATCTTAGGATTGTTAGACTTGTAAGTTTGCAGACTCAGGGGTAACGTACCAACTAAGTAGATGAATAACGAGCCAGACTGGACAACTCGTCGAGTCGAAGATGTCTTCCACTGTAGAATACCCACGTTCTTCTTAGTCTCAAACTTGACACCGTCACCTTCTACCACCTTGAACTTGGAGGCTTTGTTAATGGCCACTTCGTGAAGCTCATTTGGACCACCATATAGCACAATGACAGTCTTATCGCCAAACTTCTTCCATGTAAATACCTCAGCTGTCGAGTAAAGAAGACTCTCTTTTCCAACTGCATAGTCAGTTACGTGGATCTTGGAGTCTCTCCCGTGCAGGGACAGAGACCCGCCAAGTTGCGGGATCTTGAAGGAGCCGGCTGATGTTTTGAGGGTGAGTTTGTAGGAAGCTGATGTGGTGGTTCTATAGTCTGAATGCCGAACTACATAGAATGCGTCGTCCTCGGGACTGAATAAAGGCGTGATGGCAATGGCGGAGTTGTCACTGTACTTTGTGGTGGAAAGGTTGCCTGGTGTTGAGGTGGCATATGCTGGGGAGACTCGTAGGAACTGGCCTTGGAGTTTGATCTCTGAATATTTCTCTCGATCAATGCCTCTGTTTTCTCTAATAGCCTAGTATTGTCAGCTAAATCATGTGGGACTTCAACTTCTCTACTCACAGCGCCGTAATCGTAGGACGTGTAACCATCCGAGTGCCCAATGTTTCCCCAGTTCGTTCCGCCAAATGTCTAACGTGACACTATTAGCAGTCGGACGATTTCACAGACGAACACCTTACCATGTAGATGCCAAACAAGGTAGTGCCAGCTGCGAGGTTATTCTTGTAGAATACTCGAGCAAACTCGTGGTTGGTAAGAGCAGAGCACTTTTCGAAACCCCAACCTCCTGGAGGGTCAAATGCACCGCCTTGGAACTAAGCATAGTTAGAATAGCCAGAGAGCACATATATGAGGTGCGAAATACCTCAATAATAGAGTAAGGGGTGTTGGGGCTGACGTTCATATGCTCTTCGTACCAGGTGGTAGGAAAATCGTCAGCGGGCGGCCACACAGTAGGGTTGGCCTTGATCATGTTAGTCCCGTTTCTTATACATTGACGAGAAACTTACGCAGTCAAATCCAGCAGGATATCCATCATGACCCTGACTCGTTAGTGACGTTCATTAGCCTCTATGAAAGGACTCACGTAGATATCAACAGCACCAGGACCAGTTCCCGGAGCACCAGTACTACCTTGCCATGCATCGTTGTTGACCAGAGGAACAACAATACCAGCCTTTCTAGCCTGATCATTGACGTATTTGAGATATTTATGGTTTGGGAACGGTACATCAACTGCAGCACTGTACTCGTTCTCGGGTTGGAACAAAATCACTGGCCCGCCATTGGTAATTTGAGCTTTGGCGATGATGGAGCAGATGTGGTGCATGTAGCTAAGAATGTAAGAAGAATGTTTGAGACGAATTTTACTGGACTTACTTGTCTGTAGCTTTGAG
The DNA here is from genome assembly GCA_013618395.1 of Fusarium domesticum. Lineage (NCBI taxonomy): Eukaryota > Fungi > Ascomycota > Sordariomycetes > Hypocreales > Nectriaceae > Fusarium > Fusarium domesticum. The sequence continues at coordinate 11,736 of JABFEV010000443.1, read as the reverse complement.
ATATTCTGGATCATCAGTCCGCAGTATCCCATCAACTCTCTGCAACCAGCCTGGAAAACCACCTCCGCTGACCTCGGCATTGATATAAGGTCCAGGTCTAGCCAGAAGATATACACCAGTCTTTTTCGCTGCATCAATCCAAGGCTCCAAGTCGAAAACGCCCTCGGCACGGAATTCTCCTGGCTTCCCCTCTAGAAGAGCCCAATCGACATAGAAAGAAACCATGTTGAATCCCATAGCCTTGACCTTTTGGAATAGGTCCAGGTAGAGCGACGGCACAGGGAGTCGGAAAGGGTGCATCTCTGCAAAGAAGATTGTTGCTCTTTCGCCATTGATAAACAGAGAGTGTTTGTCCCATGTTACAATGTCTTGTAGCAGCTCGCGTTTATCAAGACTCTGGAGAGCGTCGCTAGGTCGCCCGAGACTAATGATACTGCGAGCCTGGCAGTCTAATGCTGCCAAGGCTGCGAGAATTGCAGTCGAAAACTTCATTCTCGAGATGGTGTATGAGTATCGACTTGCAGCTGCGAATCACTCGATTACTCGGTAGGAAGCCTCGCCATATATCCAATGCTATTAATTGACGACGGCTAATTACTCCTAGCCTGTTGAAATGATCTATGACATTCACGTTGATGCTACTCCCTAGTACTGGCTATTTACCATGCAATAGATTGGTGGACTAATCGCATTTATCCATGGCAAAGGCAGTTGACTTGGGAACCATGTCTATTTGAAGGGGGTTTGCGGGGTTTTGGTGCCATTGTAACATCGTCATGCTAGTTTAAGAGCCGCTGACCAAGGGCAATGCTTGCGAAGAACTAGGATAGAGATGTCCCCGCCGGGCCGTGGAGTTCGGGCCGTGGAGTTCGGGCCGTGGAGTCCGGGCCGTAAGATGCGGACGCTGGCGATGATACTGCCGCGCCAATCTGATGAATCGATGGGTAAAGAGTGAAGGTTAGACCTATCGAGTAGTGGTTTTATTTTATATCCCCTGTCGGCAAATACTATCGTATGCTTTCTGACCTTATAAATATTTTACAGCTAATTGTATGTGTAACATACTCTATTAATCCTTATGGCTTCCTAATTCCCCATCTATAGATAATGCATATGATGATAGAAAAGACAACGCTCTTGTGTTATTCCTTACAACTGTATTTACAGGAGATGAGAGATGTGAGCGTTGGAGGAAGAAGCTATTAACTAGTAAATCTCAAGCACGGCTAATATAGCATTTTTTTTTAGTAACGAGGGTGTTAAGTTGTTTCCAATGCCTACTATCGCCGCTACTTATAACGATCATATAAATCACGTTAATCGATGCGATTAATTGAGACTATGCCGGTATCTTGGTTAAGACATTCCTTACGCCGGGGAGCTTAGCAGGCCCTTACTTAGACTTTCTTACTTAATATTGCACTTATTAATAGCTACCTACTTTAGCTTCACAGGCGGTCAATTGGAAGAAGATTATAAGTCAGAAACAATAGCGAGAATGTATTTACAACAGCTTATTTAAGATATATAGCAAGGCTAGCGATTTAAGGCAAGGTTTTAGTCTGGAGAAGAGTTCACACCCCCAGAACAGGGAACACTATAAATTTATTAATACAGAGAAAAGTTCAAGCTGCTTGCCATTAGGGATGGAGAGATATGTGTTAAAGCTCGGTGCCGCTGGCTAATATGAGTGGGAATAAGAAGAGGTCGCAGACCCGAAAAGGACGCAAGCAATGTAATGTTGCGACTTGTAACTCACGACATTGCTGGGACTTCTATTATAGGCTAAAATAGCTGGCAAATGATGTATGGATACCATTAAGCTAGATATTTAATTGGCTGGGTACCCCTGTCAGTACATATTTGCAACCTTCGCACAATTGAAGGGATCGTCTTCTATCGTTTATCCACAACATCATCCTAGCTGATAGTACGATGTCCAGCAATTACTACCAAATCTAACTCCATTTCCTCAATAGAGATAGCTTCCATCCGACACACCCCCTTATCTAGAGCTTCCATTAAGACCCATACAAGACTACTAATTTCCCAGGTTCGCCTTCTTTCGATCCAGACTATCACCCGTATCATAATACTCGTGTTTTAATGACTTATGAAGATCTCTTCCCTGCCCTTCTCCAATCTGCTACCGTCATCGGAGCTCGCGGTCCCCTGTCTAGTTCCCGTATCCGCGTTAGGGCTGCTAGGAATTCATTCTCCATGAGGCCGTCGCGCGAGGTGCGTCGATGTCTTGATGTGGCCTCATCATTGTTCAAGCGGTTAGTTGCTTGGAATTCTTGATAGTAGTCGTGTAAAGTTTTCCAGATCCTTTGGTCGGATACCGTCTGAAGCATCCTTTTTGTTACACCACAAGTACTTCGCTCCAGCAAAAATCGGCAAAGAGATCGCAGTTCGCAATACTCTGGCACCGTCCATAGCTTTGATCTCAACAGAGCGACGATCACTTCTTCTGACGGCGCAAGATTTGGGCTGTGTTCGAGAATAATTTGTGCATCTGCCTCTCCGGGACCTCGACCCCAGTAGTGATTTTGCACGGCGAGCAGGAGATGCTCCTCGGTAATTTCAAACACACCACCACAGTCAAGAAATTTTTGTAACAAAACTGGACTCTTCTTCCCGAGGCACGCTTTCAGTGCTGCAGACAATAAAGAAACCATCATGTCAGCCTGTCCGCGTTCTGAAACCCACCGGAACAGAAATGATACAATGCTTGGGTGATTGTTCTCAATAGCAGCGAAAAGTGGTGAAGGGTAGTAACCAGGAACATGCTTGGTTAGATCTGTCACGCTGTCAAATCTAGCGCCATGTTCGAGGAGAGCTTTTGCCATCTCAACGCTGCCAATATGACAAGAAAGAATGAGAGATCTATCCAAAGCTTCTTGGTCTTGCATCGTCACCACAGTGGATTTCTGGATAAAGTTCAGAAGCTTCCTAATCATGCTCTCGCAACTGATTATGCTCTTATGCTTCGCCACTGTGGAGAATACATAGGACTCAATTACACAGGCTACCAGGGGGTAGAGCCGGAGAGGAAAGCGCTCGTCTTGTGACCTGTCCAAGTTCGCTCCGTTGGCGACCAGAAACTGTGATAGCTCGTAGTGTCCGTAGTCCACGGCGACCTGCAGTGGTACTCTGCCGTCTATAAGAGTCGTATTAATGCCAATACCTTGGCCCAAAATCTTCCGAACAGCCTTGACTGAACCGCATTGGCAGGAGAAGGCGAGGGTGATAGGGCTCAATGTAACGTAATCTAAGAGTCCCTCTAGAATACGGCTGTTCTGGGCATCAGATGCCTTTTCCATTGCTTTCAGACAAGCTTCCTGTATCTTATCAGGATCACGGATCGCCTCGAGAAGAGCCTTGACGATCTGCAAACTGGTCTGAATGCCCTTCTGGCCAACGCAAGCACTCTCAACCGCGTTGGGGTGTTCTGGATGCTCAATCTGTGGAATCTTAGATCTAGCATTGGTGGCTGCAGCGCGTTGGGTTGGAACTCCGTCGTCTCGATTCGAAGGAGAATAACTCGAATGGAAATTCCTATCGGCTAAGATTGAATGGAATTGTCGTTGGCTGCCGGAACTAATTGCATTGAGGCCTTTGCTGCGCTGCATAGAATTGCAACCTTCCTCGAGCAGGATTTTGACAATGTCTAAATGACCTTGACGGGCCGCCACAACGAGAGGAAGACCATCGCGATCACCAACATCCAGCCCAGCATCTGCGCCTCGTTCCAAGAGCTTCCGAGTGATTTCCGTATGACCTTCCTCGCATGAAATATACAAGGGACTGCAAAGATGCATCTCGTGAACGGCCGTGCCATATATGGCTAGGGCGTTTACATCAGCGCCAGTGTCGAGTAGAGAAGTGACCATATCTAGATTGCCATGGTGTGCAGCCGTGATCAAGGCAAGGGGCTCTGTCTTTATATCAGCACCAGCTTGCAGAAGCAATTCTACCATCGCTGGAATATTGATTTGGACAGCTTGAAGAAGCAGTGATTCATCCCCAGCGTCGAGGTTGGGATCAACGCCTTGATCAAGCAACACCTTCAAGGCTGAGACCTGCCCCCCTATGATAGCCTTTGCAGCTATTTCTTGAACGCCATATTCATCAGCCATGGCTCCCACATTGCTGATTTTAGAATGAATCCTGGCACCTGCTCTGATAAGTACCTTCATGACCTGGACATGACCGAATTCGGCAGCAGCGCCAAGGGGTGAATGAAGTGGAAATTTGATATGATTCACATCAACGTTGCGTTTGGTCAAAAGCTTCACAGTTGACAAATCACCGGCTACCGCAGCCACGTGAAGAACCTCTGCAAACACAGGGTCTTTTGCCGTCTGATGACGCAGCTTGCGAAATATGATCTGGATCAGTTCCCGCAGGCCGTCGTTCATCAGGTCGCGAGCAGCTTTTTCGGAGGTAAATAAGCCGCGTTTGGATAATAACTCGAAACCACGAGCCCTGCCAGGATCTTTCAATGATTTGGCAGCTGTATCGAGCGCCTGAAGCACATGGTGGTTCAGAGTCCCATCCTGGATCGTTGGCAGAGGTGCTCCACGATTAACAAGATGCAGAATGATGGGAATGGCAGTTCGAGTTCTTCGACGTGCTGCTAGTAACACAAGGTCACCAAGACTTTTGGCACTTAGGCCATCGGCGGCGCCGTTCTTGACCAGGATCTGGACAACCTCACCATTGCCGCATCGGGTAGCTATTTGTAGTGGATGGTCATCTTTGCCTTCGCGATCGCCGAGGTCAGTGACATGGTCGAGTACAAGATGCACGATCGAAATCTGGACTTTTTCTTGTGCTCGAATTTTCGAATGGTCCCTATCAAACCAAAACATTCCTTCGTTAACACGTATACGAGTGAATGCATCGAGGCTCGCTTGCAATGCATCTGTTGTTTCGGTGATACTCTCATGAAATGAAGGCCAGTTCTGTATTGAGAAAGGTTCTTGAACTCCGGGACGCGGATATCGACGCCCAAACAAGGGAGACACCTGACTACCAGGGCGCAAGTAGTCATGCAAGATTCGGTCATCTTCACGGCTTGACGGCTTATTCGAAGCCTCCTTGGGAACTGTCATCTCAGCATCAGCACCTTCATCGAGGCACAGTTCTACCACATTCATGTGTCCTGACTCGCACGCTTTAATCAGCAAGCGGGTCATGGTGGTGGTAAAGTCATCCTGATCCCGCATGTCTGTATTATCCAAGATGTGTTGGATAATACTCGACTTCCCAGCTGCAGCTGCATCGAGCAATGCATTGTTCAGTGCTTCGTTAATGACTAAATGGTCATCTTCCTCATCGTTAAAGCTTCCGAGCAAGTGTAGTAATATCTCAGCATGGCCCGAGGCTGCTGCCACTGCCATCCCCTGGGCGATTTCGTCAGCGTCGAGGACCACACTGTCGTCCTGGCCTAATAACTGCAACACTCCTGTATGAAACCCCTGACGGCAAGCTTCCAAAAAGCAGGGCATGATGGCGCTAGTATGACAGCCCTCTTGCTTCAGAGATTCGAGCAGCATGTTGAAAGTTTGCGCATTTTGACCCCGTACGGCATCGGTGAGTAAATCTCGTTCTGGCAGCTTTAGCTCGTTGGCGTTGTTTATGAACGATTCGCCCAGCCCAAAACACTTCTCGAGCGTCGCGGCATCAGCAAACCGTGCTGCAGTAGCACACAATGATACCCGTTCATGAATATCTATGTTCAGCGTTTCTGATATCCTTGAGAAAACCCAATTCCAGATCAGGTTCGCTAGTTCATAGTATCCAGAAGAGCTGGCCATTTCGATCGCATCTCTGCAGGCATAGACTAGACTTGTTGAGATGTTTTCGTCTTCATCCTCGCTGTCAGAAGAGTGAATTATTTGTTGCTCAGGCATATCCTCAATGTCCTCTGCCTGAAATGAAGGAACTTCAAGCGTCCTCAAAGCAAGAGCCTTTGTCAGAATACCTTGCTTTCCGGTCATGGCCGCCGCCTTGATAGTAGAAGCCCATGTTGCGAGAGAGACTGTGTCCCTGAGGTAATCTGATAGTTTATGAAAACATTCCACTTGGTTATGCTTCACCGAAGCAACAAGAGCCTTTTCGGTCGGCCGTCGTGGGTATACGATGTGTCTCAGCGCATCGTCTAAGAGTATTTTGATAGCAAGGACTTTTCCGTTCCCTGCCGCAGCGACAAGGGCTTCGTTGACCTCATCCTCAGTCACTCCAGAGTCCTGTAACTCCTGTCGAATTGTTGAAATGTTCTCAATGGTTGCCGCAAATACCAGGCCGTACTTGATTGGGTCTTCGTATTCAGATGACGCTTGGCTAGAAACTTCAGGCGTCTCGCTACTGCTTTCATACTCATCATCAGTGTTTTCAGGATGGGGACTGCTAGTTCTTAAAGAGTGACGATCCTTAGGCGCCGGCGTGGTTTGATCAGAATACCAGTGACGTTGACGGCGGTCCCCTCGGGCGATACCCGGCAAGCTTCGTCCAGCAGGAGGAGGGTAATTTTCCTGTAAAAACGAGGCGATCTCCTCGTGACCACCTTGAACTGCTGCATGGATTGCATCGTTGAATTTGCCCTTGCGGTATACCTCAGCACCTTCTCCAACAAGAAACTCAACAGCTTCTTTGTGACCATGGTAAGCCGCCGCCTGAATACATGTCCCACAAGGCTTGCCAGATTGACTAACTTCCGCCCCATGAGAGATGAGCAGTGACATAATCTGCACCTGGCCTTTGCTAGCTGCTGCTTGCAGGCAGTCGCCTCTTGTACCGCTTGCTTTAGCATCGGCGTCCCAATCCAAAAGCTTGCGGACTACACGTTCATCTCCTTGCAGACTTGCACATCTCAACGCTGTTCCAAACTTCCCCTCTGCCTCGATGTCCATGCCAAGATTATAGAGGAGCTCAAGCATCTGGACGTGCCCGCGTAAGGCTGCAATTGCCATGGCGTCCCTGGGAAGGTTCGCTATCACCTCTGGCTTAGATCGTAGTAGAGATTGCAGAATGACAACTTGGCCTTTCTTAATCGTTCCAACAATTGCGCCTCGCACATGATTTTTGTTTCCGGTGTCCCTACCGAATTCCCTCGCTATATTAGGCTTCATCAAGTACTCCACAACGTCTAGAAAGCCCGCCTCGGCGGTCATCTGCAGCGCTTCGTCATAGTCTGTTCCATCCTCAAGAATAGAAGTTGCTTTGATTAGAAAGTCCGCTACATCGACTCGAGATCCCTCACATGCTGCGTGCAAGGCGTTTGTGAAAGTTGCAGAAACACATGGTGACACACCATGCTCCAGCAGAATCCTGACAACATCAATGTGCCCTCGAAAACAAGCAGCTTGTAATGGGTTTCCATAGCTACCACAGAGGACATTGGCGTCAGCCCCCCGTTCAATAAGTTTCGATACGACGGTGCTGTGGCCAAAGGTGCATGCAAGATATAGAGGTGTATGACCGGTGTCACTGCGTTGCTCTAAGTTGGTCCCATCTATTCGTGATAGCGCAATGTCCAATAATCCGAGTAGGCCAAAGACACAGGCGGTAAACAATGGTGACGGTCCGCCAGGAGAAGTGAGACATTCATGAGTCTTTTTGAGGGAATGGTATGGAGGAAGCTTCAGCGAAACCTGCTTGACCCAATCCAGCCAGTGTATGAAAGCCATGACTAAGTCATCTTCCTCATCAATGAGCACAAATCCAGTTAATGCTTGGGACGTTAAGTCTGTAGCACCGACAGGAAGTTGTGCTAGCTTTAGATGCTCTGGCCAGTGTAAGCCAGCATACAAAGAGAAGTCTTCAATGAGGCCATCACCCGAGAAGTGCTCTGGGCAACTACTCAAACCTTTGGAACATTGCTCGAGGCAGCATGAGGCCAGAAAACGGTTTCCAGAGACCTCAGAGAACATCTCCCGCTGTCGCATATAATCCTGGGCCGATGGATGACAAAGGCGAAGAGTGTTCATTGCTGAATCTAACACCACCAGGTTATAGCAAGCGTCGAAAAGATCCGGAAGTGCCACCTCACCATGGATATCTGCAAGATCTGGGTTTAATACGAGCGCACAGCGTAGAGCTTCGCTTGTAAGGGGACTTTTAGCGTAGATAATCCAGGATATGACGCTTTAGACAACAGATTTTGCGGTATTGTCCAATCTCTGAAACGATTCATATGTCCTGTCGTAAATCTTATCCAGGTCCTCAGCAAGGCCGGCTTCAAGTGCAGTGATAATGTCTTTTTCTGTCTTTTTTCGGCAAAGGAATTCTATCTATAACTGGATCCATAAAAACCTACAACGGGTTGAGATTAGCAAAACTAGCCTTGAACTGTTTAAGGGGATGAAAACTCACATTTCTTGTGCTCCAGTGATTAGGGCTTCTTGGATCTTTTCTAGCAGAGACTGTGAGGGTTGGCCGCTGAGAAGTCGTCGACTATGCACAATGGCTTCCAGTTTTGCCGCAATGAAAGCTTTTATATCATGATGATTTTCTGCTATGGAAACCCTTATTTTTGGTGTAGACTGCAACAGGCCTTCGATCTGGGCATTGTTGCGACTGGTAACAAACACTTTGACCAGTCCGGCAGACTCCTCCACGATGCGATGGAGGGCTACAATAAGCTCAGCGCGATCCTCTTGTCGCAATTCATCAATAGCATCAAGTGCTAAGAAAGTCGTGTTGCTTGATGTAAGCTCAATAATGAGCTCGACACACTCTTGTCTCCCAAGGCTCGTCAAGCTTGTTTGGCCTTTAAGAGGATCAGCGAGTTTCTTGTATACTGACCAGATATTCCCTGCAACAGTCTGTTTTTCCTGGTCAACAGCCAACTGCCGGAGTATGCATCGAAGTATAGCATCAGGACAGGCACGATCTGGCTCCGATGACCTGTCGGTACAGTAGTAGTACGCACAGGCTGATTTGCGTGGCTTGCTCTGATTTTCAGAGAGAAGCTGGTCGACCACTACCGAAAAGATGGATGACTTTCCACAGCCTCTAACACCGTGAACCAGTATACTGGTAGAGGAGACCGACTGAAGCCAGTCTCGATATACACAATGGCGTGCGAGCCATGCACCTGTTCCTGGTATCACAATACTCGACACTGACTTGTGGTGAAGACGAAACGGAGAAGTCGATAACCACTACAGGACCTATTTTTCCAGCTCCATCAAGGCACCGTGAACGCCGATGGCGTGTATCACTTTTTCTGGTTCATCCTCAGTGAGCGTAAGAAGGGGACATATCCTAGACGTGAAATATGATAGTTTCTTCTTTATACCACTTTCTTTCACCACTTCGTCAGGTTTCAATGTGTCGAGCCATCCCGGAATCCCGTCCTCTATTGACATTGAGGTCAGCCATCTTGGCATTGGAAATCGTTTGCGTAGGCATGGATTCATCTTCTCCCCCAAGAACTGCGGCTCTGGTTTCTCGGATGCCCAAATGTTGAGGTCTGCTAATCCCCTCATGTCTTCTTCTAGATCAACCGTGGCATCCGCATCATCCCGGTAGCTCTGGCGTCTCCCAATTATCGTTGGAGCACGTCGGAATTTGGTCAGATGGAAGTTTGAGGCTCCTGGTTCCCTCGAGACTCCAGCTGCGAAGACGTTCTGCAACATGCCGAGACCTCCTATGCCTATCAAAAACCAGGTGTGTTCTTTAAGACACGATATAGCGATCAAAAGACATGTCCACAATATTGCAAGGACGAGAGAAATCCAGCGTGTTTCTGACCGAGGGGCGGGCGTGCGAGTTGCCAGTCGTTCCATATCCCAAGAGCCTTGGGCGCCAATGAATACCATGATGTGGAGGTGGCCGTTGCCGCGTGTGAGACAAGTCACCTTATCGCGGTCCAATTTGCTCGGGACAGCCCACTTCTCTTCAGTCCACTGGGGCATTGCGCAGGTGATGGCGACGAGAATTATTCCGGCCAAGGTGACTAGCATGATGGCCCAGTCACCGTATAGAACCCAGGGTATAACAACAATCACGAGCTGTACAACGAGAGTGGCCCATCCAAGCCACCATACTGGGTCACTGCGGACAGAAGTGATAGGACCAAGCTGAAATATATCGATTCTGAGTGACTCAGCTCGACCTCCTTCCTCTTTGAGTCGTGGGTCGAGATTATGTCTAATCTCGTGATCACGGAGGAGCCGACCTAGCACCCATGAGCGGTTCTCTCGAACAAATCCGTTTGAACAATTGACAAGAACTGAAGGGCAGTCGCTTCCAGGCATCAATTTCATATCGCCAACAGCAGCGAGAAGATTCGAGAACCCATAGGTCGCCCACCCGAACGAAAATGCAACGGGCGCGATCGAAAGATATGTGTTGCTTCCAGGAAATCGGAATTTGTGGCCAACGAGCTGGGCGATAGCCTTTTAGACAATATCACCGCCGATGAGAAGTAGAATGCTGAGTATGTCGCCTGGATTAGCCCATTGGCTTCGCAGATCATCAGTCGATTTGCTCATGACAAGAGGTCGCACTGTGAGCGAAGGTAAAACGTCTAGTAAGGTACTTAAGCTGAAAGAAGTTGAAAGCATTTAGAGGATACCCGTTGGCTTATCCCACGGGCAGTCAGGAGTCTGGTGGGTCCCCTTCTAACCTACAACATCCTCGCCACTGGCGTAAGACTTTATAGTGATATAAACCAGATTAAAATTATTAGTTTATTGTGTTATTTATTATTATACCTGCTATTAGGAAAAAGATATTTATATAAGGCTTCTACTTTTATCCTTATAGACCACCCTATCGCGACTTTATTATGCAAAACCTCCCTAATATACTAGTCTAGCTTTTCTAGCTTTTTTGCCCTAAGCCCCTAATTAAGCAATGGGCAACCTAGACAAATAACTAGGTGGCAGCCTTACATACAGGCCAAGGGACATCTCAACTACTAGCGCGCTTAAGCTTATAAAAGCTAGTCTCTTCTACTAATATCTATATATGGCTTGCTATCTTAATTTATATAGGAATTTATCCTAAAATATAAATCCAGGACTATTAGAAGATATTAATAGCCGGAGACCTATACCTAACGCATTTAATTGTTAAGTATATAATATATATATGATTTTTTTTTATCTTTCGCTATATATGCATTTTCCCTCCCTTTAAAATTATCGAGAATAATGCTAAGTATATAATATTATGCGTGGCAGCCTGGTCTCGCTATATATAAAAGATCTCTATAGATTTATTCATACCGGGCCTCTGTATTGCTATTAATAAATATATAATACGCTTTACTAGAAGGTTAATAGCTAAGGTAATAATACTAAGGAAACCTATTTTAATAGGAATAAAGGCGTAGGTTATTGCCTAATAGGCGTATTTTTTACGCTAGAAATTTTATATTTTAATAGGATTATAGCCTTACAGTCTTTTTGCTAGCAGGAGAGCAGCAAGGAAGGAGCTTATAGAGACTTAGGCTATTATCCTAGACCTCGCTTTATAATTACCTCTCGCTATATATCACGTCTTCTTTAATAACCTCTTTATAATACTATAGCTTTTACTAGCCCTCCGCTAATATAGCATCGCTGCTACTGGCATAGCACGCCTAAATAGTGGCATATACCCCCTATTTATTCTAGCGAAAACGGCTAATAATATAGGTTAGTTAAAAACCTAGGCTTATAACTATCTATATGCAGTGCCTATAAAAGATAACTTAATAAGAGATCTTATAAATAGAAT
>JABFEV010000442.1:0-18784 GCA_013618395.1 Fusarium domesticum | reverse complement strand
ATTGATAACCAACCATCCATCCGACGACCGGCCTAGATAAGCGTCAAATAGAACAACTTCCTCATTAGGAAAGCAACCTATCCCTCCCCCCCATCCCCACTGGTGTGCGCTAGATGAAGCAGGCTTACTTTTAAAGAAACCGTTTCTTCCCCCATGAGAAACTAATTAAAAAACCCCAGACTTCACACTCCCTTCAATCATGCTCTATCAAGATACCGTGGGAATCACTCCCCCACGCACACCACCAAGGGACTACCTCGCCCGCGCAGCAGAGAAACGAGCTCTGCAAACATCTAAAATTCCTCTGGAATGGCGTCTCTCACCCATTCCCCCAGCAGACCACGTCCCCAGCGCACTCCAACACATCCGGACCTGCGGCGTTCTAACACCAGAAGAGCTCACTATTACTGAAACACGCGATGCTTCTTCTCTTTTACAGAGACTTGCTTCCGGACAGATCTCGTCTGTGACGGTTGTAGGCGCTTTCGCAAAACGTGCTGCGTTGGCTCATCAGCTCACAACGTGCTGTACAGAGATCTTCATCGAGGAAGCGCTGCAAGAGGCCAGGAGGTTAGATGATGTGTTAAAGTCAACTGGAAAGACGGTTGGGCCTTTACATGGTCTACCGATCAGCGTCAAGGACTCTGTCGATGTCAAAGGACATGATACTTCAGTTGGTGTGTACCACTTCCGCACATGGTAAACTCGACTAACTCGTCAGGATGGGTTGGTCTGACTGGCAAGCCCGCTCAGCGAGACGCAGGAGCAACAAGAATGCTACGCAGACTAGGCGCAGTTCTCTACGTCAAGACCAACATTCCCCAATCCCTCATGGTACTCTTCTCCCCCAATTTACCACCGACCGTAACTAACAACCGCAGATGTCCGACTCCTTCAACCACCTCTTTGGACAATGCGTCCACCCTCTTGACAGAACCCTCATCTCCGGAGGAAGTTCAGGTGGTGAATCCTCTCTTCTCGGCGCCCACGGTAGTGTTATCGGCATCGGCACAGACATTGGCGGATCAATCCGTATTCCCGCTTCCCTATGCGGCATCTACGGTCTCTCACCTACATATGCCCGTCATCCATATGAGCGCGGAGGGTACGTGCATAGCCACACAGTGTTTGGGCCAATGCTAACTGGCGGTAAAGTCCTAGACAGAGAATTATTCTCGCGAGCGCTGGTCCTATGGCCACGAGCTTGTCCTCGATAGAGACGTACATGCAGGCATTGCCGGAAGCTAGACCCTGGGAACTAGACTCTCTTGTTACACCTATGCCCTGGCGGACAGAAGAGTGCACGATCAGCCCTGGACGAAAACTCAGAATCGGGTACATTCTCGACGACGGCGTTGTCAAGCCCCAGCCCCCCGTCACAAGAGCTGTTGAAAAGGTGATTGCGGCATTGAGATCAGCAGGTCACGAAGGTAAGTCCTTGTTCTGAGTCAAGCTATTCACATCTAACCTTGGCAGTGATCGAATGGGACGCCTCGTCTAATGAATATGCCTATAATCTATGGAAGAAAGGCGTCATGTCAGACGGGGGCATAGGCTGTAAAAGACTCTGCGACATGTCGGGCGAACCACTCGTAGAGGGTATGCTTGTCGGAACATCCAAAGACCTGCTCACCACCGAAGAAACCCATCAAGTATGCCTCCCTCTCGCCCGATACCCAAACACCACTAACCATCCCAGCTACTCGCCGACATCGACTCTTTTAAAATCAGCTACCTAAATCGCTGGCAAGAGAACAACCTCGACGCCATCATCACTCCCGTCACGCCCTGGGTAGGATACAAGCCATGGACATGGGTAAAGTCCCATCAATACATAGGCTACACCACGCTCTGCAACCTCATCGACTGGGCTGGCCTCGCCATTCCCGTCACGACAGTTTCAAAGGACCAGGATGAGCCAGGGTCGGAGTGGAGGGACCGCGAGCCGAGGAACAGGTCGGATGAGTTCAATAAGCAGCAGTGTAAGTCTGTCAGTGTATTGATTCGTGCAGAGCTAACTGGGCTAGATGACGTCGATCTGGTAGACGGCATTCCTGTTGGAGTGCAGATCATTGCTGGAAAATATGGAGATGAGAAGTGCATAGCTGTTGGCAAGGTTATCGAAGAGTTGCTGAAGAGTAGTAATTAGCTGTCTGATGTAGAAGATCACTAGGTACAATAACTTGCTAGATGTAAGAAATAACAACCTAGCTCGTCGTCTTTCTCTCCTCCAAAGCCCACTCAAACGTCCTTCGCGTATCCGTCGTCCAAGACAACCACATAACCAAGAATCCAGTACTTGATGTATCCAACGCGTCTGAACAGGTCCAGTCCTCCCTTTGCACCTAGGGTCGTCTGCCACCACCAACCTGAATAATTCTCTTTCAGACTATGCCAATATTCCGACATGACTACATATCTCAAAGAGAAGAGTGGCCATGGATAGATGTAGTTCTACTTGTCATTACTTCCAAGTCCCCGGTAAAACCATCACGACAGCTTCGTTGGGGAATACTAACGAAACCCCAATACCCACATAGCATTTGCGCAAGAGTACAAATTGGATACATGTTACGGAGTAGTCGATCCGCATAGTGATGTTCCAAAGGAATAGTATAGGCAAAAACATACAAGTAGCAGTGATAGACGAGTCCGAACATCGCCGTGTTACCATATACACCAGCCCGGCTGTCGTCTGCGTCTGTCAGTTGCCACTACTTGCTTTGACCTCGGCTATATAAGACTATGCAAAAGTACGCCTACAATACAAATCATGCAAATTTTAAATAACTTCGCTAATCAAGGTCCACAAACACACCCACCCCTACATGATCAAAACAGGCGTCTCACTCACAACAACCTCCGTCCACCTCCTAACCCCCTGCAACCTCCAAATATTCTTCAACGCCCCCAACGCCGCAGGAATGCTCCCAAATCCCGTGACATCATAGAGCGAGACCAATCTCTCCGTGAAGAAGTCCCTATGCTCCAGCAGAATACTCTCGGCTGCCGCTATAAAGTACACCCAGACCAGCGCGTGCGCCCCCTGCGTCGAGGAGCTCAGTCCTGCTACTTTCTGACGCATCTGCTCGACTATGTGGATGGACTCGTCCCTTGTGAGGGATGACTCTGCGCGTCGGCGGTAGATGTTGCAGGCGAACCGTATAGCTTCTCGGATTACATCCATGGTTGAGTAGGTTTCTGACCACGGGGCAAGGTCGGGGTAGGACATGAAGTCGAGATAGCGATCCGGAGAACCAGCGAGGATCTCAAGGCCTTTGGACTCGTTTGCCAATGGGAACCCGAATAGCTGGAACCTAGTAACAACCAGTCAGTGTCATCCACATCCACATTCACACGTAACTCACATCTTGACCTGCTGCTGAAAGAACTCCCTGAGTCCAGCCGGCAACGCAGCAACAGCATCAGGACACTGCGTCAGACAAGCCAGCATCTCCAGCAAATACATGTAATTATCCGTCCCCGTAATAGTCTCCCCCACCAACAACACCAGCACCGTCGCAAGCGTATACGGGTTAAACAGCTGCGCCGGCTCAAGCTGCATCGAGTCCCTCCGTAGCTTTTCCACTATAGCGTGATGTCCAGCCTCTGCTGCTGCTCTCATGTGTGGGGCTTGCTGTGCGAGGTGGAATGCTGATACGACTGATACTGCACGGCCGAGGACTTGGTCTTGACAGGCGAGTGGGAGGATGATGTCGCGGTAGCCGTTGCTTATGGAGTCGAGAACTACCATGATGGGGGCGACTTGATTGGAGACTGGGTTTGTCAGGAAAGTGTGAGACAGTAATGGTAATGGGGGATATCGTACAATGACTGAAAAGCATCCGCTCCTGCGGGAGGAGAGCTTCGTTCGGTGGTGACCAGAGAGTCAACTGACCATGATCTGACAATGGGCTTGGTAAATGGTCATCCGAGTCTCCCGGCAAAGTCTCATACCCATTCCCCTTCAACTCTCCCTGCGTGAACCTACGCTGCCGTCCCTTTCTGACCCTACTCCCAGCATCAACCCACCTGAGCTTCTTAGTACTCGACTGCTCTGTCGAAGCCGCTGCACTTCTCGGCGCATTACTACTCATATGATTACTGAAGCGACAACGGATCCCCTGTCCAGAGCAAGTGATGCCTTTCTTTTGACATTTCAAACACTCTGGTTCCGTCTTGTCGCACTTTAACCGTCTCTTGCAACATTCGTAGCAACCTGATTTTTTTGATTTTTTTATCAGTAAGAATTTAACTCAGACCGTACAACAGAACATACCGTCGTTTCTCTTTGCAAGTGACATTGCGGGAGGAGATATATAAAGAATTGAATCAACAACAACTGGGGCTGAAGCATTCACAGTTCCCTATTCGCTCAAAGATCGGTACAAACTTGTATGCAAGGTAAAGAAGAGGAGAATGATGCAAAATACGTTCACGTGATGACAAATACGCTTGGATTTAAAAAGTAAACTAGAATGATTTGCAGGGCCTTTTATTGGTAGACGGACGAAGCCTACTAGATCATCATCCAGCCACCCTGATACAATACAACTATTAGATAAAATACCGGTAGAAGTTTGATAACAACCAACATATTTCAAGCCCTTCTCGAATAACAATCATGCAGGGCTAACTTATCCCCCTTGTGCGTCAGACAGACCCAACCGTGTATCTTGCAGGGGTCATAGCCAATTAAAATGCCTTAGATTGAAGGTACATCAGCGCCTACCTATTTTCTATGGTGATAGAAGTCCCAACGATCTTGTAAGTTGCAAATCGCTACATTACATTGCATACAGCCATAACTTGACCTTTTTACCTTAGTATTGCTGCTACTTTATGATGTCTTTAATCGTGCCTATCCACATCGATATCCCTTACATGCTAGGCAAGGTGAGTTATTTTTCCCTCTCTTAATAAGTTGATGTTGTAATTCATCTGTAAATAAATCACCTAATCGATAGTGCTGCCGTGATTGACCTTGGTAATATTCCCTGCATTTATTATCAATTAAGCATTAACGCTAATTATCCTACGATATAAATGGCTTCTAATTTATCGATTAGTTTGCTTTCTTTTATAGAAAATATCTATTAACAAGGACCATATCGAGTATAAAGGTCCAAGCTAGGGCTTGCCAACGACCTCTGTAGATACGATGATCATAGCCTAGGTCTGCACGCATTTGATCACCAAGATCAACGCCATTCATATATTAGTCATATTAGGTTGAGACCGATGGAATTGAGAACATCTTAGTATGCTCTATGCCAAAGAATTGTTGCACGGGCCAGGCCTGTAGGCCAATTGAATTGGGCTTCTTCCGTATTGTCACGGCCTGATCCACCCGGACAGAGGAGTGCTTAAAAGAGCAGCTAGTGTGCCCAATGGTTGCTACAATAGCTATTATTGACCAATATTTTGCCCTTTAGTACAATGGTTAAGGCACAGCCATAACACGTATTGTATCTTTATATTCTATGCCAGTATAGACTGTTAAGAGCATCAATACGAGACTATTATCTTTCCAAGCGATCTAGTTAACTAGACCGTCAGGCGTTGGTGCAGATTGTAGCTTAATAAAGGCAAAGCCTCCCTTGCCTCTCTTATCCCCCCTCTTGGCGACTGCAAGAGGGGCATAGATGCCATTATTGGCACGAGCTGTGCCTGTGGCACCCCAGCCTCCATACCGTAGGGTACGGAAGAGGTCTGCAGAGAAAAAGAGGTTATCGAGAAATACATGATATTGTTAGTCTGCTAGCAGCACCTTAAGTAATGCCAATACTACAGCCTATATTTGAGTAAGGCAGGAATCTTTTTCGCTTTGTATGGCCGGTACACTTTGTATACTTCCAGTTGATCGTTTAGTCTGTTTGCCTTCATCTTTCATATTTCTCTTTCTCTTATGGCATATAGCAGCCCATAAGGCAGCTTGTGAGCGTGCAGAAGAGCCAAGTGCAGGCTGGGGCATATGCGATAGCCAGCGTAGAAAGAAGCCATATTGCGCTACTACCTAAACTTTGAAGCCTAATGGAATCGGCTTCTGGGGCATCCATGTGGTCTCTTTGCAACGCCCTGTAAAGCATATCATAGCCTCATTGATAGCAAGAAGAAGACCAGGGTGGAAGAGCTACAGACCGGTCTGTTGTACATGATCAGACCACTCTTGCACACGCTCAAATAGGCTGGCAGTCTTAGATGCAGGGAATCTGGTAGTATCAAAGATCCGAATATGCCAAAGAAACTATTGGAAACTGTAAGGGGCTCACTGCGCAGGGGATTCAATGGTCAATGGCCATCTATTATCTATTGAGAGAGTTGAGGAGAGAGACAAGTCAAGCTCCTCGAGATCTTGGTGGGGGTTTCGGCAACAACCCCGCCAAATAAGTCCTCTGGATTAACCCTCTTTTATCCGGTCGGCCGAGACACGGCCTTGGTCACTATCACAGGCTTGACCCGTTACAGAAACGACGATGTGGCATAAGCTGCTATACCTTATAGACTAGCCGTAGGCTGCTTATATCAGGGACATGCCAGTATGCCTCAATATTGGCTTCTTTACGTAATACAATATAGATAACAATTGCAAGCCAAAGATGGATCTCTGCAACATAGGTTGGTTTCCACTCCCAAAGGCGACTGCTTGGCCTAAGTACTAAGTAGCTGTGACTGTGCGATACGAGCCGTAGCGAAGTCACTAGTATATTTGACCCATTTTTCAACGATGGAGATAGGCAGGAAGCGTTGGAATAGCTACAGCGGCGTAGCCGGCATATGTTTAATTGAGAAGTTACGATATTGAAGGTCTAGAGGTTGGAAGTATATGCCGGCATCTCTGGCCGGCTCGAAGACTGGCCAGCAGGCGTTATCTGCTGGCCGCTCTCGGCGGTTATGCTCTGTTGATATAAAGCTTATACCATCATACCAATTTATGTCTTTATAAGCAGGAAATGGAGAATCTATTGGGAAAGATAGAATAATGTTATATATAAATTACTAGGGAAAGGACTCATGCCTTCCTTAATGTTCCTCAATGTACCGCGTTAGTGACTGGAATCATGTGGCGCAGATACATGGTTGGGTCTGTCTGACGCCGAAGGGGATACTGTACTACCTACCTATCGTATCCCATGTGTAAAACAACAACCCCTGCTACATCTGCTGCCACAACCAACAACCCCCCTACCTTCTACGCAAGTCTAGGCCTAACTTCCCCTGCAGCCAAATCATCCCTAACAGCCTTGGCAGCCCTCGTGCCCTCCTCAATAGCCCCATCAATAAAACTCCTCCACCCCAAAGCCCAATCCGAACTGGCGAACAGGATATTGCCTTGTCTGGCTCTCATGTCATCTAGATGACTCGACAAAAGACCAGGACTCGAAAAGAACCTGTGACCCGTTAGAGACAACTTCACACAGAAGTTGAAAAAAAGGAGACAAAGCTCACCATGCCCCCTTGGCAAACTCATCTTTCGACCAGTTGTGAAACACGATCCTCGCAATATCCATCGGCACCAACCCCTGGAGTGCGCTCTTAGTCACCTCGATGTTCTCCTCCGGATCGAAATGATTATGCTGTCCACCAAAGCTCACAATATGCGTATTCCCCGCCGGCGTCGTCCCATCACCGAGAGCGTAGAACAGTCGGTTGTGCGGATAACTTATACCAGTGTAGGAACGAAGATCTCTGTTCCTCACCTCGGCATGCACCTTGACGCACTGGTTCACATGTCCCGTGTCAGCCGCCGTCTTCTTCCCTCTCGCGAGAGGCGGATCGAACCGCACAGCGTTGAGAACGTTGAGAGGCATAGCGCTGATAACACGTCTGGCCCTGTACGTCTGTCCACTACGAGTAACAACCGTGGCGCCATCGCGAGAGTCGCTAATACTGGCAACAGGTGAGTTAAAAGCGTAGCTCAGACTCCCCGTCGCCAGCGCCTCGCGGAAGAAATTAATCGCAAAGCTCGACTGTCCACCCTTGAACTTGTACTTGACGAGGTATCTCACACACCCATCATACGAGTACTCGCACAGAGCCCACCAGTGGAGGAACTCGAGCAGACTAGTCGTCTCCAGAGTGCCTCCGCTGCAGAGAAGAACAAAAGCCTCGACGCCGACACGTTCGTTGGGGGTGAGGGAGTGTGAAATCTCGGCGAGACGGTCCGCGACGGACATGCTGTCGTACTTGATGGCTTCTGGGGTGAACTTTGCGGTGTGAGGGTACGGAATGGCACGTCTACCGAGTTGGCCATCGACATTGACTAGCTTTTGGAGACCAGACTCCATGATTGCATCCTATATCCATCAGCATGCGATATACTCTGGTCAGGGGGAGTAAGTAACATACCTCTTCCTCATGGCTCACCTCCTGAGTTGTCCCCTCACCGGCTATAACATACTTGTTCAGCCCCTTGGAGAAGTCATAAGATATCTCAATCTCATCCTGCATCTGGTATCTCAATATCTCTCGCCACACGTTCGGTTGTCCCCAGTAGACCCAAGTGCCGCCCATCTCATATGGATACCCGTCCATGTTGGAGGACCATGAACGACCACCGATACGATCACGGCCGTCAAGAAGAAGGACATTGAGACCTCATTCAACGTTAGTCAGGGAACATGTAGACATAACCAAGAAACTTACCTGACACGGCAGCATCTCTACTCGCCGTCAAACCACAATACCCAGCTCCAACAACCACAACATCAAAGACCTTTGGAGAAGCATCGTTGAGGTTCGAAGGGGGTTGAATAGCTCCGACACAAGGAACACCAGCCTTCAGGCCCTGCTCCTCAGTCCAGGAATAACCATCTCTAGAAGCCATACTGCATAGAGTGTACAGGGACGAAAAACAAGAGATAACCTAGCGGCAAGAAAGCTTATTATGTAGTTTTCCCATCCCATCAGTTCCCACGACGAAATCTTCACCATTATCCTATTCTAGTAATTCCTCGAGTCGGTAACACTCGGTAGATACGACAAGAAACAGAAATCTCTCCGAATATTTCCCAATCTAGATAAATCTCATCTCGCCCTCTCCCCCGGGTCTTCCCCGCCTTCCCCGCATTATCAGGGAGATCCACCATGATTAGCCTGCATCAGGTGATACCCTTACCTTTACTCAATGCGGTAATTCTGCGAGAGAACGCCATGTCTTCAATATCGACAGGACACACGTCACACAAAATGTTATTGCTTTACGCTTACGAGACGATAGAGGCGTCTATTTTCAAGAACTGGAAGAGAGACACAACCCTTCCCGATAAGCTCGGCAATTAACTGGACAACTCCTCACTTTGGTGTTATGTCATTCAAGTAGTGTCGTACGGTTTATAAAAGCTCCAACATTCGCCGCTTTGTTTGTTGAATGTAGTCTTTCTTATAGTGACATACAATACCTATTCAAATCATCAACATGCATTCCAATCGTGAAGGGCACCTCCAGCCTCGTCTTTCGGCCATAACAATGGTTGCAATGGCCTTTGCTATTCTCAAGTAACACTCGCCCCTGGCACTTCCCCTCAATACTCCCCCCCTCAACCTTTTTGCACCAACCCATCTATGCAGTGCCTAACCATCTACAGCACATGGATCGCCCTCGCAGCAACTCTCGGTCTCGTCCTCCCCTCTGGCGGCGCAGTCTCTCTCCTATATGGCTTCATCTTCTGCGTCCTCTGCAACTTCGCCCTCACGTCCAGCCTGGGCGAGTTGGCTGCCATATGGCCTACAGCTGGTGGGCAGTACCATTTCGTCTATGCTCTCTGCACTGAACGATGGAGACGCGTCATGGTATGCCTTGCAACCATCCAAATTATATTACCGTCAACTGATTTCGACAGAGCTTCTGGGTTGGTTGGATTAATATCTGTGGATGGTTAACTATCATCACCGCGCAAGGCTTCTTTGCAGGTTCGTTCCCTCCTACGCTTCCCCCAGTCAACCCATCCCTCGTCTAACCCTACCAGCCCAAATCATCTGCGCCGCCGCCGTTGTAGCATCCAGCGACGCCTTCGTCGTCAAACAATGGAGCACCTACCTCATCTTCCTTGCCATCCTAACCTTTGCCCTCAATGTCAACATCTGGGGCAACAGAATCCTCGGAAGATGGAACGACGCAGCGTGTAAGTCGTTATCCTCCTCAACAACACTTATTTTCTCTAACAAACAGTGTCCTGGTCTATTCTTGGCGCCGTCATTATCGGAATCATTCTTCTCGCCATGTCGGAAAAGAGCGACGCTTCCTTTGTCTTCACTAACTTCGACAACCAGACGGGCTGGTCAGATGGCATGTCCTGGATTCTCGGTCTTTTACAATCTGCCCTTTCACTCATCGGCTTCGATGTTGTTCTTCACATGGCTGAAGAGATGCCTAACCCTTCCAGAGATGCACCCCGTGCCATGGTCTACGCCATCGCCGTTGGAGGAGTCACGTAAGAAACCCCCCCCCCCCCACTTTCTATGACAAACAAGACAACATCTAACACAACTAGTGGAACCGCCTTTATCCTCATCATGCTGTTCTGCCTCGTGGACCCCGCCACTGTCCTATCCACACCCACAGGCCTACCCATCGTAGAGCTCATCTTACAAGCAACCAAGAGTCGAGCCGCCACTACAATACTCACCCTCATGCTTGGGGTATGCTTCACCAACGGTACGATCGCCAGCATGACGAGTGCAAGCCGTCTCATCTACGCCATGGCTCGTGACAAGGGTATTGTCTATCACAACTTCTTCTCCCACATCCAACCTGGTCTGAACGTACCTGTCCGCACCATTCTTCTATGCTTCCTCTTCAACGTTTTGTTCGGTCTGCTTTATCTCGGTCCGACTGTTGCTTTTGGGGCGTACATTGCCTCGTGCACCATTCTACTCAACGTCTCGTACGCATTCCCCATTATTACATTGCTAGTCAGAGGAAGAAGTGTGCTGGACCAGCACCGGACTTCATCGACTCCCTTCCAGATGGGACGGTGGGGATATGTAGTCAACTGGGTAGCCGCATTGTTTGTCATCGTGACATCTATTGTAAGTACCATGGATATATCCTCGAGTCATCACTAACAATCACAGTTCTTTTGTTTCCCAACAGTCCTACCAGTATCAGGCGACACGATGAGTAAGTCACCACCCATCCAACCAGTACCATCCTAACCTATCCAGATTACGTCTGCGTCGTCCTCGGCATCTTTGTAACACTCATCGCCATCTACTGGTTCGTCTACGGCGGCACATTTGAGGGTCCTGTAAGTTTCACTCCCACCGCTGCCCTAGACAGATTATTAATTTTATTTTTTTCAACGCAGCAATTCGATGTCATCTTGGCAGAGCGCACAGAAGGGGTACTTGCGAGAAATCACTCTGGAGTTGCAGCATACGATGATAAGGGGAAGGGAAGTGACGGTGGTGTTTGACGGCTTTATCATACTAGTGTTGTCAGATGCCTAGTAAAAGTGAAGTGATTTGGAATTGCTCTTAATCAAGCTGGCCCATTTAATTAAATAATTGATATTCTTATTCTAACCTAGTTATCCTAGACAGACTCTTCTTTTTATACTTGAGATATCCCGTATGATTTGGTATAACTGTTGAAAAATGACGACGAAAAAGATCTCATGGAGCCAGCTGTCGTGCATACGATGAAACCGGAGAGAGAAGACCCCGAATTAAGGTGAAACCGGATGCTGACAATCCAAACATTCAAAACGTTTCATAATCTATAAGTTCATGCAATCTAAGAAAATGCATTATATATAAGGAGCTTGGAAGACAGATAGAAACAAAAGAACAAGAACCTCAATTAAAAGCTGTTGGCTTCACAGGCGGGATGAGTATACTCGGATCACGTAGCAACAGTCACTTCGAAGTGATGATAATTGCTGATTGTGAAGATTGAGGCTGAAGAGGGAAGAACCCAGCTAGGTGCCCAGCCGCGAGGTGAAGTAGGACATCCCCTCGCTTGTGGCTGAAGGGCAGCTGCTTCGCCACGCCTTCCTGGCATGGCTGGAGGCGTGTGACGACCCTCTTCCACTGCCTCAATTCCTCCTATTCCGACAAAAGCATCTCTAAAATCACTTCCCTCTTAAAATCTAATAATAACTTTGCATAAGTCTATAAAAGTCCTATAATCTTGTCGCAAAGGTTTCCGTTTTAGTTCTTCCTTATAGAGTGGGTCACTATAATTGTTAAATTTTAAGGGTGAAGTGATTTTGATAAAGCTGATTTTTCTTATTAATTGAATTGATTTAGTTGATTCATCTCCTTCTTGCAGTGACTATGAGACATCTTAAATACAACTACATCAATCAAGCTGGAAAGTAAAGAAGGGATTATCCAATCAGAGTGCATCTATTATCTCCTGTGGTGTCGTAAGACTGCAGTACAAAAATCCCCTGCCTTTCTCCACTTTTTAGCCCGTACTTAAGAGGTACATCAAGAGACCAGGAAATGCCTTACTAATGCTTTATGAGTAAATCACACACAAATTATTGTATGAAGCATAATTGATTCCCAACAGATACTAGGAAAGGAAAAGAGATCGGATGATCAATGAAAGTGAGGCTGCTGATCCTCAAATGCAATACCCGGGGTTTTTAGTATCTGGTATCTGTTGGATTGTGAACGTAGTACTTTTAGAATGACTTTTGGCTCCTCATGTGATTGTAGTATCTCTCTCATGCTCACTGGGCTCTCCCCGCGTTGATCTGGGGTTAGTTATGTGCTTCCTTGACCGCCTTCCAAATCGGTCTGGGTTGGGCAACAGCAGCTCGTGTTCCTTTCGTGCCACTTCTGGATATCACCACGTGACCACCCGATCAGATGTTTTGTACATGATCTAATCTAACAGTTTGTTCCACTCACTCACCATATACGTTAGACTTTCCAAAGATAATTTAAGAAGAATAACAGAGACAATTAATATATATTCTCACATTTGACAATTCCATCTCTAAATAATAGTTCTAGTTCATTTAAACTGTCAGCCTCAGCATCAATGAGCTAACAGGACTCCAGGACAGCATATCAATTAATCGTAACACTGGATATCAAAAGCGTCCTCACGCCCGTCCATTAAACACAAGTCCAGCAACTTCTCACTAACTAGTATCACATTTAACAACCTTGTCTATCTATCCCCTAACTAACTAAACACTAAACCGCAAACCCCCATCCTCACATGCCCAGCGTCGTATTCTTTACCAACCCCAGTCTAACACACCTCCTCACCGCCTTTGCCCAAAGGATACTCACTGGTCCATGTGGCGGAGACGACCTCGATTGCGGGAAGTGATCGCCGTTAGGATTCGTGACTAGACCCCCACGAATACCTTGCTTAAAGGCTTCCAGAGTCATTTACGGCTTGAGCCCCGCTTGAGCTTCTCTTCTTTTTCTCTCAATATCGTTCATATCTTTTCCCTGGGCACTGTCGATGTCTTTTCTTGAACTGCTATTTCATACCTGTCCTCTGAATACCATTCCATATCTCTATACCATTCGTGACAATGGCGCCCTTGTCTCCTATACGACCAAGTTCCGCCGTACAAGATGATATCGTAAGACAATTTATTTCATTGTATATTCCAAAAGCTAAAGCTGAATAGACCGTGGACCCCGAGTTCGACTCGGCCCTAGACGTGGTAAGTATCGGATCCCCCCTCCCACTTCAAGCCGCATATCTAACTCGGTCCAGCCTCTCGAGGAACCATCAACTGCATCCTTACGATCAAGTCTTCTCCAATTCCAGGAGGAGAACGGGCGTACCTATCACCGCATGAGCGAAGGCAGTAAGTGACTTCCAAAACATGATGGGCAGGTACTAAGAGATATAGAATATGCCTACCCGAACGATGATGTATGAATTCTCTTCCTTCGCATAGCGTCACTAACATCCCCAGATGGAAAGCAATAGACTCGGTAACACACCAAACACCACATTCTTCGCTTGAGCTTACGCTATCAGATCTACAGGACCATCTATACGTGATGACACTCGACGGAGCCCGCGCTTTGAACCCCGGTGCCGAAACCGCCAAACAAGTCTTGGACATGGGAACCGGCACCGGTATCTGGGCCATCGAGTTTGGTGTGTTCCCTCCTCTGTCAATTCTAGACATAGCTTAGACACAGCTAACCTATCCAGCTGAGGAGCATCCTCACGCTGAGGTACATGATATCATCCAGCATAAATAAACAGATGCTAATTATTCAGGTCATTGGGGTCGATCTATCTCCCATCCAGCCAGCATTGTTCGCTCCCCCTATTACGCTATCCATCCCGTTCTAACCACCCACAGCGTTCCCCCAAACTGTACGTTTGAAATTGACGACCTCGAAAAGGAATGGACGTGGACCGTACCTTTCGACTTTGTATTCTGCCGTATGATGACAGGCAGTTTCGTCAATCCTGAAGAAGTCGCTATAAAAGCATACAAGTGAGTGAGCTCCCCATGCAGTCATCCAATTTCAATACATTGACTTCAAAGGGGCCTTTCTTCTGGCGGCTGGTACGAAATCCAGGATATCCAAATCCCCGTCTTCTGTGACGACGGCACCATCGACATGGTCAACTCCTCCATGATGAAGTGGCAAAACGGTCTTCTCGAAGCATCCAAAACCCTAGGCCGACCTCTCGGAGAATGCGACCAGTACAAAGCAATCCTCCAACGGTCAGGCTTCGTCAACGTCCAGGAGATTATTTACAAGTGGCCTTCCAACAGCTGGCCCAAGGACAGGAAGCTGAAGGAGCTGGGACGCTGGAACCTGGCCAACTTTGACGCCGGGCTGGAGGGTGTAAGTTTGGCGCTGTTTACGAGGGTCTTGGGATGGGACAGTGACGAGGTTCTGGTTCTGTGTTCTCAGGTGAGAAAGGAGTTGAGGAACCCAAAACTTCATGGGTACTGGAAGATGTGAGTACACTGCTTTTGTTCGCTTTGATCTTTGTTCTGTTTGGACTAACCGGTGTAGTTATATCGTATATGGACAAAAGCCCCAAGAGGGTAAGACGGAGGAGGAAGCATTACTACAGAAAGTTCCATGAAACCAACCTGTTGGGATAAACCATCGCCAACCAAAGTGTCATTCCTGCAATGTGACAAAGCATATCCCATCCCTAGCCATGGCCAGCCTTTACCATTCCTCCAATCTCAAGCCCCAAGCCATAACACTCTATGGAACGCTTCAACGCTTCGCAGGATCAGCACTCATCTCAACAGGGTCCGCCGGTGTCTGCTCAGCGCTCATCTCCGCAAGCCCTCCCTGCTGACCCTGGAATTGCTGTGGCGGTGTTGACTGGTTTCCCCAGCCATAGCCCGTCCCGGGGCTGACACTCGACACGGGCATGGTCATCATCGACTGTCTCCATTCTGACTGTACGGGTGAAGCAATCCCCGACTTGTTAGGGCTGTTGGGGTCGACCCATGTCTGCTGTATGGGAGCGGTCTGCTCAGGAGGAGGTGGTGGTGGTGGTGGCGGTGTGTTATTCTTGTTCTTGTTTCGACGGAATAGCCAGATGGCGAGGATGACTACAGCGGCGAGGGCGACAAAACCACCGATTGCGCCGCCAATGATGGCTCCAAGCGGAGCACCGCCACCAGAGTCGCCTGAATCGGCGGTGGTGGTACTGGCTGCTGCTTGGTCGGTTGTTGTAGTAGCTTCTTCGTCGGTCGATGTAGCGGATTCGTCTGTACTGCTTTCAAGAGATGTATTCAGGTTTTCTGTTAATTCGGCAAAAGTGGTCGTCGTGAATCCCGAATACTTTTGTCCGCTGTATGTATGCAAAACTGATTGGACGCTCTTCACTTCGGTCGACGCGCATCTAAAGTCGACAACACCATTGGGATAGGCGTAAGTTCGACAATAAGCAGCTGACTTTTCGGTACTGTAACCCATCATCAGTATCACACTTTACCGTGTCACATAGCGGCGGGTACTCACCAGAGAAGGTAGAACGCGTTGCTCTGGCATAAATCGTCGCAGATGTCTGTATTTTCGGCCTTTTCTTTGTCGATACACTGCCTCTTGATGGTGGCATCGTTGTCAATACCACACATGATGCCGTGAACGTACTTTTCCTCCCAGACACACTGTTTCTCATTGTCGCAAGTGACAGCATTTCCGGCTGATCCAGAAATATAACCGCATGTCTTGTCGGAGGCTATCGTGGCGGTAAAAGTGGTGATGGTGTCAGAAGAAGCGTCGGTGGTGTCGGCACGCTTCCCAAGATGGCCATGCTGACGGAATGAGTCGAAGAGCTGTGCCAGTTGAGTTGGGGCAGGTATAGAGTCTCGTTCAGCTACAATAGGTCGTTTTGTCGGTTCAGAGATAGCCAGAGCACTAGCCTCGAGGACCAAAAGGCCAACAACGGCTGCAGAGTACAACCAACAACCCATTTCGACTTGACGACCAAAGACGAGAACGGACAGGAGAAGCTCACGAGCGGGGAGGATGGGGTTTCTGGTCATACATAATGTCGTACTCACAGCGTGAGGTGCGAAATAACAGAACCTATCAGGTCGACAACTTCTCTCTCAGCCCAAATGCATGGTGCCACTATGACCCCCGTCAGCTGAAGTCATGATCAAGACATTGATTGGGTGAGGCAGGGACCTGGGATGGGATGAGTGCCGCAAAGAGCATACCTAATTGAGCGCAGCCTCCAAGAGCTGAACTCGCCCGAGTAAGCAGTACTACATAGTCCTTTTTTCCCTCTCTTTTTCTTTGTTGTCGCGTACTGTTTGTTTGCGGACGAGAAGCGAAGCAGGACTGGGGGACAAAGAGCGTGGATGTGTAGAGACTTGAGATTGGCGGAGGTGAGTTCCAGGCTTTGGTAGACAGGTGTCACGGCCTGGTTCACCCGGACAGAGGAGTGCTTAAAAGAGCAGCTAGTGTGTCCAATGATTGCTACAATAGCGATTATTGACCAATCTTTTGCCCTTTAGTACAACGGTTCAGGCATAGCCATAACAACAGCGCTCAGGTAAGTGGGAGGAGATTGGAGATAAGCATACAGAGTACTATTCTTATCTACTTGCCTCTAAATTTGCTATTCCTTAGCTTTAATAGCTTCCTTTCCTTAAGATAAGACCTTATAACCTCTATTCGATAACCCCAATAGGCTAGGTCAGCTAATTCTTTTCCCTTTGTTAATAAATTTATGCTCTTTTAAGCGCGTAAATTCGTCTATAGACCGATACCTCTTCCTAAGACTAGCTATAAATATGTACAGCCGTGACACTCGCTTGTGGAGTGCGTTAGACTAATTTCAGTTATTTATGCCTTTTTGCACCTCCAATAATTATTCTGCTTCAGCTGCTAAATGCTCTAGATAGAGGCTAGGGGGATAAACTAGCGAGGGAACTATAGTACAGAAACTAATAAGCTTTAACTTCTATATATATATATATATATATAAGCTAGATAGCTGCTGCTACCTAAGAAGGTAGCCTCGTTATAAGCTCTAGGCTTGCATATAAGTACTAAATAAAAAAGAAAAAGAAAACTATTCTGCTTGCAATTATGCTTATTATAAGGCTTATTTTGTTAGGGATCAGAACAACACTAATACCACAGCGCGGGTAACAGAAAACAGAAGAATAAAACAAGAAGGCTACAAATTTAACATAGAATCTGTATCTTTCAATAGCAATTAGTAAAGTAGAATAAGTTAACAGTTCCTGATTAATTAATCTAAATAAACTTTACTTTAAAATAAAGATAAGGGCCCCTTAATTGGGCAAAATAACTTCTTTAATTTATATTAAAATGTGATGCTTGATTATGCTCGATCCTTAATACCTTGATCCTCCCGTCTCCTCTAGTTACGCTTGAGGGACTGGTTTTTATACAGTAGGTCTGTAAAAAAAACGACATTTGTTAGATTAATAAAAACACTAAGAAACAAGGGAATATATCTATACTGCAATTAATAACATAGTTAACTATAAGATCACTTAAAAGCTATATCAATTTAATGCCTAAAGAGAGGTAATTATAATAATATATATTAATATCGTATATACTACCCTTTTGCCTCTCTTAAGGCTTAGATTTGCTTTAGCATTAAATTTAATAGGTTTTTAAAAATCTCGTCTTTAAGCTCGTCCTAAACCTCCTTTGTGGCTTTAATAAGCCGGTTTTTTGTAGCTTCTAACTTCTTAAGATACGCCAGTTTAGGGTAATAGTTATAGATTCGTTGCTTTAGTATTAACTAAAGGTTCTCGACTGGATTAAGGTTAGGTAAATAGGGAGGCTAGTTAGCAAGCATAATGCCTTTACGATAAGCCTAATCCTGTAGCTATTCCTAAATAACAGTCGATATAAAGGTCGACCTATTGTTATATTAAAAGGTTATTCCTTCTACTAGGACTTTAGAAAGCTGCCGCTCTAAGCAGGCCTTAATAACCCTCCCTATAACGCCCTTCCTTTATAACCTAAGGTCACCCTTTAAAGCGACTAAGTCTATTAAAATTATTAGGCTAAAGCCACTAAAGAACATCTGTAAATATCGTGATAGAGGGACCCTGCCTTATATATTCTTTAGTTAAAGTCTCTGGCCCTTAATATCGTTAGAATAATTATTTAAAGGGAGAGGGTTTAACTTATAGGTTTATAAAATACCTAGCCGCGCTATTTACCCTCTCTATAAGCAACTAAAGCCTCGTTAAAAAAGAACTAATTATACTAAAAGCTAGCATCTTCCCTATAGTATTTCTCTGCAAATACTTGTTGCTTAAGAACGGTATTAGGGCTAAGAAGTGGGCGTTAAAGAGCCTAGTAGTGTTAA